>JAKLMK010000002.1:315655-454877 GCA_022813445.1 Neophaeococcomyces aloes | reverse complement strand
TATATCTGAACAATACTTGTACAGCCTCAGACAACATGCCTGCAATACAGAGAAAGCAAAAGAAAACAGTTGCAACCGATCCTGAACCACAAAATCCGATCTTCCCACAAGTTGTCCCTCTAGTTCTGGAAGATAAAACCATGTCTTCAACACAGCCAATGCATGGGGTCTCACCACGTCACGTGCCTGGAGACAACACGACAGCACCTTCACTCGACCCTGGCGTTTTACATTCGGATACACAGGTCTCTGTTGGACAGGTGAACGAAAGTGTCACACAAAACGCCACATCAACTACGTCGAAAATGACGAGTTCCTTTGCCAGAACCATTGAACAGACTCCTCTTGTGTCGCAAACATTGCAGACTGAGCGTCGTGCACCAGGTGGACTCTCGCCAATTATTGAAGAAGAAGAAGAGGACGAAAAGTCCGAAAATCTTACTCCCAGGGGGCCACCAGTGCAGGACTCAGGCCACGAAATGGCAGTCACTTCATTTCCTACCAACACTTCGCGGACGACCATACCTTCAAACACTTCCACGTTTATACCGCAGGGACCTTCACCCTTCTTACCACTATCAATGCAAACATCGGCAATGTCAGAAATTCAGGCGAATGAACACGATGTGCAATAAGCACTACAGCAGTCAATTCCACCACAACAGAGCTTAGAAAGCCATAATATATCATCTAATTATCCAATTCCCCAGATGATGACCCCAACATTCCAACCATCTTCTGCGCCAGACACCCGCCGCAATACAGTCGCACCCGGCCAGCTCGTCGCTACCCTCCTTTCCGAGTCCGTCCTCTTCTCATACAACAGCGACAACCAAATAACCCGCTGCTGGCTCCCAATCTGCGGTCAACCAACGGCATCAAACGATGGAAATACAGTAATTTGTCCACGCTGCACAGAACTTCACTACGTGCGATACTGTAATACCGAGCACCTACACGAAGACTTCTGCCGGCACTACACAACCGGTGAATGCACTCGACGTCCAAATCTCCTCGTATGTGACGAAAGCACAACCATGCCAGCCCGCGCACCAGTCCGTCCATTCATCCACGTTCAAAACCGCCAATTCGAGAGCCTCGAGCGTCTCCGTCAAACTCTCTACCGCTCCCAACCCCCCGTCGGTCTCGAAAACGCAGACTACTTCATCTTCACCGACGTCGACAACATCCTCACGTTCGAACCAGAAGAATCAGATGTCCGCAGCCCCGAAGTCCTACGTCGATACCGCGGAACAGGCGGGTTGATCACGGCGGTGCACATGAGTAGCAAGAAAGTCGAATTCAATGGTCTAGTGACGCAGTGTCTGGAGCTGGGGTACGCTGCGGGGACGGTTGATATGGTTGCTTGTGGGCTGATGTTTGTGTGGTTGAAGGAGGAATTGAAGGGTTTGGGAGTGTGGGATGAGAGGATGGTGACGAGGGTTTGTTTTGGGATGCAGTTGGAGTTTGGATATAAGGTTCCTGTGCACATGTGCGGTACGTGAGTGGGACCAAGCACACGACCACGACTAAGGACACGATTGAGACTAACGACACGGTTAAGACTAAGGACGCGAAGACAACGGACTACAGTGATTTATGAGCGAGCCGCATTGGTGTTATTGCATGAAATAATTCAGCGAGACATGTATGATAGACTGAACGGTGGACTGTCGCAGGCTTCACTGCGCGAGCAAAGCAGAGTGAGACACGCAGATAGAGATAATAGCTTAGCAGACATGCTATGTCCAAAGAAACGAAGTCAGCAGAAAACACGTATAAAACCGTGCTCGATGACTACAACCTCATCATGTCTCCCTTTGTCCAGGTTGAACAGAGATATAGACAGACAGACACTGACATTACTGTAGCTAGAAGTAGATTCCCCAGAAAGTGGTGAACATCCATCAACACATCCAACCCCCATCAACGTTATAATTCGCCCCAGTCACATTGGACGCCTCATCGCTGAGTAGAAACGCGATTACGCGTGCGATTTCAATCGGCTGCGCTCTGCGTTTTTGAACTGTTACCTGTAGACCGCGCTTGACGGCTTCGGGGTCTTCACCGCGCGACATGGGTGTGTCGACAGAACCTACAGAACGAGAGTCAACCGTCAATCCTGCAGTGCAGGGTGCGAGTTGAATGCTAGGAATACTTACCTGGGGATACACAATTGATTCGGATGTTCTGATTCTCTTTCGCGGCAGTCCTGGTCAATCCGATGACTGCTGCTTTACTGGCACAGTAGGGAGCCACGCCGGGTGACCCCATTTGTCCGAATGCACTTGCTGCCGATACCTGTAACAGATCAGTAACTTGGACTTTTCACCATTTCTGATATGGTATGTATTCTCGGGAAGGGCTCACAATGCTACCACCAGCAGTCATTGCTCTCAGTTGTGCTCTTAAACAAAAGAAAACACCTCGAGCATTGACGGCAAAGTTGAAATCCCAGGTTTCGTCAGTCTCCTCGGTGATGGGAACAGCAGGGGTGATTATCCCAGCCATATTGACGGCGCCATCAAGCTTCCCTAATTTCTCTACCGTCGACTGTATCCAAGAATTAACGGCTTGGCTACTTCGCACGTCGACCGTTGTGCAGATGTGCTTGTCGCTGTTGTCCAACGACTTGACGGCCTCGGCGAGGCCTTTCTCGTTCAAGTCTGCTAGGGAGATGGTCGCTCCACGTGATGCGAGGAGTTGAGCTGTAGCGAGTCCCATGCCAGAGGCTGCGCCTGTGATGGCGATCTGAGCAAGACTCCATGAGCGGGCTTTCGTAACAGAATCCGTGGTTGTATACTGACCACTTTACCGTCGAAGGATGCCATCGCTCCTGATTGTATATACGAGGGAATGGCAGGTAAAGCCGCGATCCGTATGAACCGTGTGTTGTATATGTATATTTGTGATCAGCTTACTAGTGGTCGTATGTGCAACTGATGTTGTTCAAGTATGCCGGGTTCACGATCAGAAGTGTTCAAGAAATAAAAGACTGAGCAGGTACAGTATGTATTTAGTGCATACCTTATGGAAGAAGGGCATGAGGAAGCTGCTACTGAGCTTTGGTGTCCACTCCTGCATTTACAACACGCTGTAACTTCACATGTACCAGCAGACGTCTACATTGTACCAATACCAAAAAACGTAGTACACAGAAGAACGAGATCTTCACTCCTAAACAGAACATTGAACGCTGTTGGTGGAAATTCATTTCGCATGAGCTCCCGAAACCAGCCAGTTACAAGCGTCCTCAGGACCTAGTTCATAAACTGAACAGCGTGTGCAAGAGGTAACTTTGATTCCCAAAGGACTAGCACAAAAAGCACCCAATTCGGGCTTGAACTGTAACTCAATATTACCTCGAACAACAACGCTCATATCTATGCATCAAATGCACCTCTCCGAGACTGGCATTATCAGACACGACCACCCTTAAATTGACACCTTGGTTGGACCACAATCATCCACCACGTATCAGCATCGTATTTGCATCTCAGGCAAGTCATCGAGGAAATAGTGATGTAAAGCTGGCATTGAAGGACACTCTTATCTCGTGGTTGGCAGATTACGGCGTATTCTCTACAAGCAAAATGAATCAGGAAAGTCAACCCGAGGAAGAGGTTACTCCAACGTATGGCTTTGCGGCCCACTCCCATCACTCGTCGACTGTGGCAACAGGCAAGTTGAGGAGAAACATACTGACGAACCTCTCCGATAGGTCGAGCCTGCAAACATCGACCGCCTTTCACACATGAGTAGGTGGAGATTGTGACCTCAGTATTTCAAGTTGATACAAAATGTCAGCCCTGACTTCCATTGTCGAGAAGCCATTGCAATAACAAAATATTGGTTGTCAGCAAAACCATAGTGTTGAACCTCTTTAAAGAATGGGCTCCTGGGCACCTGAGGGGGAACCCGATTTCGACGTTCTCATCATCGGCGCTGGACTCTCTGGCGTTTGCAGCTTGCACCACATTCGAAGCCGCTTCCCAACGTGGAAAGTAAAAGTATTGGAAGCTGGCGACGGAGTGGGTGGTACCTGGTACTGGAATCGCTATCCTGGGGCCCGTTTCGACTCCGAATCCATTTCTTATGGTTTCTCATTTGACAAAGACATTTTGGACGAGTGGCACTGGAAGGAAGCCTTCTCGCCCCAGACAGAAACCTTGAAGTACATTGAGTTCGTGTGCGACAAGCTCAACCTGCGCGAGAACATTCAGTTCAATACACGGATCAAGTCTGCGACATGGCAGGATGCCAATCACACTTGGCTGTTCGTTGACGAGAAAGGCAACAAGTACACGACCAGATTCTTTGTAAGCTGTCTGGGCTTTTTGTCCGCACCAACGCTCCCACAAATTCCTGGCATCCGAGACTTTCAAGGTCAAGCTTTCCATACATCAAGATGGCCCAAAGATCTGGTTGCGAGTCGTGATTTTGCTGGCAAGCGTATTGGTGTTATCGGTACTGGCGCAACAGGTATACAGACAATCACCGCGATATCGAAGGACCCAAGCATTGAGTCGTTACATGTATTCCAGCGTACAGCAAACTGGTCCGCTCCCCTCCGCAACACGGATATTTCGGTTGAAGAAATGGCCAAATATAAAGCCGACTATGATAACATCTTCAAACGCTGCGCAGAGACACCCATGTTGTTTCTTCATTCAGCTGACCCTCGAAAATCTTCAGAAGTCACGGATGAAGAACGACTTGCGCTATGGGAGAAGCTGTATGGCGAACCAGGCTTCGGAAAATGGATTGGTGCTTTCAGTGACACCTATACTGACCGCGCAGCCAACAAGCTCTATTCAGACTTTATGGCGCAAAAGATTCGAGAGCGAGTACACGACCCGGAAACAGCAGAAAGCCTTGTTCCGAAAGATCACGGCTTCGGCACGCGACGTCTCCCCCTGGAAAGCGGCTACTTCGAGGCGTTCAACCAGCCACACATCAACCTTGTCGATTTGAAAAAGACGCCTATTGAGCGCGTCACGGAGAGTGGTATCATCACCTCGGATGGCACCGAACACAAGCTCGACATATTGATATTTGCCACAGGCTTCGATGCCATCACAGGTGCCTTCAGCGCTATTGAATGGCATGCTAAGAACGGTAAACCTCTGCTTGGGGCTAGCGATTCCGAAACAGGTAAACAAGCTATTTGGGTTGACCATAGACCCAACACCTTCCTCGGCATGACTGTGCCTGACATGCCTAATATGTCTATGGTTCTCGGACCTCATCAACCCTTTGGTAATGCGACCCGCAGTATCGAGCATGCTGTGGAAGTGGTCACAGAACTGCTAGAATTCTGTAAAGAGAAAGGGTACACATACTTCGAGCCCACACCAGAGGCTGCAGATGCATGGACGGAACACGTTGTTGAATGTAGTAAAGGGGCGTTGTCAAACGAAGTTGACAGTTGGATGACTGGAGTCAACAAAAATGTCAAGGGAAAGACCGTCCGGAGTGTAGCACGATACTCTGGAAGTGCTGCGGAATTCCGCAGACGGTGTGAAGAAAGCAGATCGCTTGGGTGGAAGGGCTTGAATTTCGCTTGAGTGTTGGTTATCCTAGCGTAGTATAGGGCGTTTGGTGGCGTGGCTTTGTGTTTGCGCAAGTAGACGATCCTACATATTATTCTTCCTCAGGAAGACCTGTCTCTACTCGTGCAACTTTGATCGAACTGTTACCTGGCTGTTGGCGTTTCTAAGATACATAGTCCAGAGAGGTACGCACATCATGGTTGGCATACGGGTGCTATCCAAGCACACCAGGCGACGATGGTGCAGATCTCCGGAGTCATGACGGATGAGCTGTCATCTAGACGTGCCCCTATACGGAGATGCTCGTTACGTTGCCATGGAGTGTAGGTAGAAATTGCGTCGGACATCACAAACAGTCGGATATTCTTCTCCTTCTCTTCAGACGTTGGCAGCCCAGTCTCTTGCTCTCCAACTCCTAGTTTGCACTTTACAAGTGCGGGTAGGGTCTGCCTTGCGCGATCCACCAGCAGAACTTCGGGAAGATGAATCGATGTCTAGATCGCACGGTAGAGGCAAAGTGCTTGACCGAACAGTGCTTAATCAAGCAATTGAGAGTTCGATTTGCTGGTGAACAACGTAGTTGGGTGAACGGCAGTGGTACTGTACATACCCATGTAGTGGCAGCACAGACTGGTTCGGTATGGCTGTGTAGATTTGCTCAGGATGAAGTGTATGAGCGTTTGTAATGACTTTGGTTTCTTGGGCAGGCGGGGTACTGCGTGGTCGCAACTGCCAAAATGTGTTTTTAGCAGGCTTTCCATAAATTCCAGTGACCACATGCAAGTGTTAACCCCAGATGATTAGTACGATTCTGGCAACTATTCCCGGATCTAGATAAAATGAAGACTCGTTGAAATACCTGCGTACGTACATAGTGCTACTGTCGTACCTGAGTTAGTAAAAGACCGAACAGAGCCGCTTTCACTCGATACTACGGCATACTGTGAGATTGACAGACCTTGGCTCGGCCACGAATACCCATTACATTCGCCTCTCAATGGATGTCCCAGGCTACGCACTGATTACGGGAGGAGCGTCTGGTATTGGCAGGGCTTGTGCGGCGGCGTTTGCCCGAGATGGTGCTGCAGGTGTCGCAATCTTTGATATGAATCACGATGCTCTGACCGCCGTGAAAGCTGAAATCGACGAGCAGCGACAGAAGAAACAAACTTCGGGCTCGCACTCACCTTGTCAAATCGATATCTACGTCGTCGACGTGACTAATGAAGAGCAAGTCGACCAGACCGTCAAGGCCGTGGCTAGCAAATTCGGTCGACTAGATTATGTTGCCAACTGTGCTGGCATCGCCATGAAACATGAGGGTGGTGCAGCTTACGCCAAAGCATCTGACTGGCAGCGCATCCTCGACGTTAATCTTAACGGCACATTCTACATTCTCAAAGCGGCAGCTCAAATCATGCTTCAGCAAGAACCAATTCGGTCAGTCATCGACGGCCGTTCCTTGCAGCGAGGCTCGATCGTCACTTTTTCTTCGATTCAGGGTGTTGTTGGAATCCCGCTGTCAACGGCATATGCTGCGAGCAAGCATGCAGTTGTTGGCTTGACAAAGACAGCGTCGGAAGATTATGCTGCGAAAGGCTTGAGGATCAACGCTATCGCTCCAGGCTATACAGAGACTCCTTTAATTACAAACAACCCAGCGGTCTTTAAGGCAATGGAGGAGAGAGTAGGCACGGCTGTGCCAATGCAGCGATTGGGACAACCGTCGGAAATTGCAGATGGAGTTGTGTATCTTTCTGGTGGAAGAAGCTCGTTTGTGACAGGCACTGTCCTCATGGTAGATGGAGGCTATACGCAACGGTAGATAAGCCATCAACGTACCATCACTCATCCTCCAACCGTTACCCTACACCACAAATGGTATTGATCTGAAGGCTGAGGTGCACACGGTTTCTGGGACCCTTCAAGCCGTTCAGAGTATCTGAATTACGTAGTGTCCAGATATACATAACGTACAGTACCCAAAACTGTCACAATACATAGTAGTACAGGTCTATCACTCCATGATTCAAAACAGCTACGTACTTTTCGAAATGCGGTGGAAGCACGGAAGAAGGTCGGCCCAAAGCGGACAAGCCCAGCAGTACTGAATAAAACTCTCTCTCGATAACCTTCCTCTTTTGTTACTCGCCAATTCTACACCATGTACGTAGAGTTCATTCCAATACGTACTGTACTTCGAAACTCGCAGCATTTACTGCTAATCAGACCATTGTTCTTGCAGAATTGATCACTTCTGTTGGAAATGGAAAGTCTCGTCGATGGCACCTCCTCGTGCCCCTGCCACAACCATCTCGGCACCAGAACAACATCAGCTGGAATCGAGCACTACAAGGGCCCGTTCGTTTGGTGGATGCTCCACTGTATGCCACGCCTTGCATGTCGTACTGTATGCTCGCTAATAGTCATGCATAGTGCCGGAGCCGCCACGTCAAGTGTGATGAAGGTCGTCCGGCCTGTGTAACATGCATCTCTAGCGGTATCAACTGCGGAGGATACGAAAAGAACATCTTCTTCACATCTACTACGGCCAACCATGATGCGGCAGGTCGCTTTCGGCGACCCCTATTCACGGAGAGAGAGCGGGAGAACATGAGCAAATGGCTCACCGCAAGTGTCTCACCCGGAAAAGCATCCAAGATTCTGTTCCAGATTGACGAGGAATGCGAGGGTATGCCTCCATTCGATGAAGTCTCTCTTGTCCGCGGTCCCTTTGGGGCGTTCAGACTTGCTTCACGCCAGCAAGTTTCAACTGATGACCTGCCTCAGCATGAAATCGCAGAAATATCCACATCAACATTCGACTTTGAAAGTAATGATGACTACCCAAACGAGACACATTTTCCAACATCGCCATGGTCACAAAACGTGTTCGAGTCCATGCTTGATCAACCTGAAGTTATGTCCTTACCGTTCCCTCTGGATTTCGCAGACGTGACTGTGGACCTGAACAGGTTTCATCAAATTCTTGGTGTGAATACAATTGTCGAGGGCCAATCATTTTTGGACACCCTACTACTTCCACAAAGCTTTGCACCTTCACGGCCTTCCACGCGCCCTCCTTCCATCAGGTCGCCGACACCAACGATATCGCTTCTTGCCACTCCGGAGAACCAGGTACCACCTAATGCATCGGTTCTACTACAACACTATGCTACCACCATCATATCTGCGCTTACCCCTTACCGACATTCGAAGACACCTTGGCATGTCCTTTTCTTACCTTTCGTCCGGCAGTGTTTCGCTATCCTGATGTTGAACGATTCTCTTGACAATGCTGGTATGTGTATCTTCTATGGGACTTTGTCTCTCAGTGCTTTTAGTCTAGAAGGTTCCTCTCAATCTTCCGAGTGGCTCAAATGGGCCAAAACTTACAGGACCCAAGCTCAGAAACATGCTGGTGTCATGCTCAAGCATGCATACGACCTTCCCAAAAAGTTCAAATACAAATCCGTTCTGATGGCATTGCTGACATTAGTCTATGGCTGCATATTCTCCGACAACAGGGATCAAACAGAATATTATCTGCTCGAGGCCGAGAAATTCATCCGGCTCCGAGGGCTCAGTCGCAAGAAATCTCGCAAAGTTCGTCTGCTACATCACTGCTATGCCTTTACTCGTGTGTTTCACGAAAGCATGTCCATGTTCAACATGAATACAATTCAAAGGAATCACGTTCGCAATGCTGTCCAGGCTAGCGGACTAACGGTCCATGGTTCAGACATTCCTGTGTTCCGCATAAATGGATGGAACGACTGGCACCAAGAGATGATGCTGATGAAGTCTCGAGAGGAAGGTGAGAACGATCTACATCTAGAAAGGCCAGGACAATTTCCTGCCACGCTTTATCCTGAGATCTTTGGCATACCCGAGTCGTGGCTATTGCTCTTGTCACAAGTCATTCGACTTGGGAACGAAAAGGACTCTGCTGAACAATCCAACACAACACACCCCTTAGGACTGAAAGATTTCACCAATCGAGCCAGAGCAATTGAAAAGGCCATCAATCAGCTAGATCTCACCAGTCAGCCCATCACCGGTATGGAAAGGCCTGCTGCTACTGCCACCGTCGCAAGCGACCCCCAATCCCAAAGCACTATCGATCCGGATACTCAGCAAAATATGCTCGAAGCCATGAAAGACGCCCTAGCAATCTATTTCTACCGCCGTATCTACGACATCGACGCCACAATCCTGCAACCTAAAGTCATCAACATCCGCGATTGCCTCATCCGCAATCAGCATGCCGATGCCGACATACCCTATGGCTCCGCCGAGGTTCTATGGCCCGCATTCATCGCAGCATGCGAAGCTGAGGACCCCGACGTCCAATCGTCATTCGCGCAATGGTTCGCACATTATTCACGGCGCAGCGGTCTGCGCGCGTTCGACTCAGCGTTGGAGTTGGTAGAACGGGTGTGGCAGGAGAAGCGTGGTGCCAGTGTCGATGGCGACGGCATCGGTGTTTCTTGGCTTGAACTGATGAGGAGAGATTTTATGGTCTAATTGACCTTGTCAGTAACAGGACGAAATACGATAGTTTATAACTGGCGACCTGTTCCAAGGTGTTCGAGATAAGTCGCTGCCCAAGACGGCAAATTCCCTAATAGAGACCTCAAGCTGGCTTTCAAGGCTGCTTCTTTAGACCTTTCCCACGAGAATCGTTGCAACTACGTTCTCAAGACGCCAATAAAAAGCCTACATCTATATACCACAATATCTCCTACAAGCCAGCCAGCCAGCCGTCTGGTGCTCATTCCACCCCTTTCTAAGCCTTTTCACCACGGCCAGGCAGGATGCAATATGGAGGAATGATCCAATAAGATTTCGCCGTGACTGAACCTCAAGTCTCCGTGCCTGCCTCTAGTTTTCATTTCGCGCAAAATTCAAATAATAGCTAGGTACGCGGAATGCTTGGAGATCGCCAAAACCCGTTTCCTGGGGTACATGTATGCGTCGGTAACGAGAAAGTGCCAAGCTTACGTAGTTGGCATAAAGGTACGTACATGTACTTTGTTTGAGTACGAATGGTGGGCAGTGTGTGAGGCGTGTTGTTTAATACGTAATAATAATAAAGACGATGATGGGGGAAACGATGAAAACCGGAAATGTTACTGACTGTACGTACGTACGTACGTACGTACGTATATGGTGTTGTACCTGAATTCGTTGTATTCATAGCAGTTGCTCGGGTTTTCTTTCTTCAAGGCTATTATTTTTGGTATTAAATATGTATGTATGTAGTCAAGTCTGTGTATAACAGTGAGCATGATATGTTGGTACTGTAGCTCCGTACATATACGTACTACGTATGTTTTATATATTCCTGTTTTTTCGTAAAGGGCCTGGTTGTAGATTAATTGCTCGGGTTATATACATACGTACATACATACATACATACATACATACATACATACATACATACATACATACATACATACATACATGCTACACAGTATGTATTTCGTTATTACATACATGGGTACAGTTATGATGCGCTATAAGAGTTTTGACGAAACCCCGTTTTCGGGACTCACAATTACGCCGAGAAGACGTGTGAATACGTAAATTTGACGTACGACAGTACGTACGTGGTATCCGGACTATCTGGTCTCATCTGATCTATTCAATTCGCACTCTCTTTTTTTTATATGTTCGAAACCATACAGTAAGTACGTATTATGTACGTACTCCTCTCTCCTTCACGAACTCTCTTTCAAGCAGCGCCTTCCCACCCCCCTCCTCCGCCCAAAAGCCACAACCCCCAACCCCACCAACCCATCATTCGTCGACCACCGTCTAAACACAACCTCCGCTAGCAGCTGGTACGCAGGGTCCGGACAGAACCTGTGAACGACTGCGAGAGGGAGCATCATGCGTAGACATGAGCAGCCGATACCCTGGCTTTCGAGATATAGTGCTAATGCGAGGATTTGTGTGGAGTGGTGCGTTATTGAGCTTGGAGAGGAACCTGATGATGGCGTGGTGTTGAATTGGTTTTGGTAGTAGGTGTGTGCTGAAGTTTTTGGCTGATGTTGAAGGAGGATCAAGGTAAGGATTGTGGCTGCGTGGTGGAAGGATGCTGTTAGAGCTGCTGACGGATCGTGGAGGGCTGGTGGGAGGTCGGGAATTGATGGTTCGGATGCAATGGTGCTGGAATGGAGGAGAGATGGTGTTGCAACTTCTGGCGAAAGGAGGGGTGAGGTGGTTGTGTCTAGCTGAATGGCTTGGCCGAGACTGTCCCATAGACGCACCAGATCATGCAAAGTGTTCTGCAATGTAGACGTGTCGTACATTGACCTACTTGTGCCATTGCTTTCGTCATTTCCGGCAGCTAAACAATCTGATAACCACAATATCAGGTCTACAAGGTGATTGAAAATGGCTGCTCCTTTGCCACAAGCCGTTGCCATGGGTACTTCTGACCATGACTGCTCAAGCAGCAATGTCCTCGATCCATACAAGAAGCACCGAATTGCTGAGCTCGACCGAACGATGAAGTAAAGATGATTGAGTAGACTATCCTTCAATGCATCCCGTCCAAGCAAGACAAATAATTGTTCTGCAGCGGCGGTATGCTCTGACCATGCTTCCAATCCTGTGGGCTGTATCATCTCAAAGTAACTTAACAAGACAGTGACAGGCAGTGCATTGACTGCTTTCTTCCTGCAGATACTCCTTCCAGTCGGCGCGACGAAGGATGCTTGGTGGTGACGTAGACTATGGCCGTAATACTCACATGCAGCAGCCGCCATGGAGGGATTACCCGTGTGTTTCGCCGCAAAGGCAAGAGAGACGGCACGGGCAGCAGTCTTCATAGCAGCGGCGTTCTTTGCCGACACCAACTGTGGAAGTTTGAAGGACCAAACTTGACTAGCAGCATTTTGTGAAAAGTAGTTTAGGAATTTCTGGAGGAGTATGTCATCGTACACGACTGAAGGATTGGGAGCTTGGTAGATAACAGCACGACTAGCTCGAGTCGTATGTGCTGTCAAAGGTTTTCTCATGCGTTGAGTAGTTGTATAGCTAAAAGAAAGAGCATTTTCGTTGACGAGTAGGAGACCAGACACAGGGCCCGAGCATGTGAGATTTGATTCGATGCATCGCTGACAGGAAGGAAAGTGAAGATCACACTAGTAGTAGGCTGCCTTAGCGTGACTGCCATCGACCATTGTACAACCTACCTTAATGCGTTTTTTCTTGCATTGGTTGCATGCTCGACTTCTACCGACATTGACTGGTCGGACCATGGTTGCTAGACGGTTTATCAAAAAGGATGGGTAGAGGTTTGTGGATACAGTTAGAGAGTGGTAGATCGAATGGAACCAACACAGGGTATTGACTATGTGAAGGAAGGTGCAGACAATTGAAGAAGGCCGACATGATGCAAAATGCTGGACGAAGGTTCTCGTTTCTTGGTGGTGAAGTGTGAAAGATGGAGTGAACTCAAACGGTGGTGAGGTTGCAGTATTGTACAAGCTATGCCATTTTTGGCAGTTATTGCTAGCGTATAGCCGGGTGGAGTTGATGATTATATAAGCCGCTTCTCCTATCCTCTTCGTTGCTCATACTCCTGGCCAGAGCTCACTCCATATTTGGATGTTTGAAGCTCAATGTGCAGCATGGAGCCTGTATGGTTATCTTTCGATTCACTTCAATGCGCCGAGTCACTGTCATCACTGTTGAGCCGTGTGGTATACCATTGATCATGCAACTGCGCTCCGAGCTAAGCCTCGAATCTTACAAAAATTCACTATCCATCTGTCAGGCCGATGGCGTCTCAGGTCTCGCGCGCTTAGGGTGTCGCGGACCATCAATTGGGTTGAATCCGCCTTGTGCGGAGCTTCTTGCCATGGTATCATGATCTCGAACACCATTGTTCGCTCTCTTCTGTACAGGGCGTAGCTGTGAGTCTGCTACTCCCTCAGGCTTGGTCTGAGATCCGAAGATAGATGAGGACTGGGGTTCTCCATCAACCGCTGAGCTAGAAATTTTGGCATTGTCAAGAGCAGACGCAGCAATTCCGGTTAAAAGGAGACTTCCAAAGAAACCCCTGAACTCATTCGTGTCGGGTGTACGGGGTTCTGGCTTCTTCGGTTCTTTATTGCCGGCAAGAGTGTTGCCCGCCCCTTTGAGCGGAGTCATATCAAACAGAGGAACGGACTGTGCCAATCTGGCAAATCTCTCCTCATCATCTTTGATTTTCAAGAACCGAATGTTCTTCAGCACATTCACCATACCACTGTCATCAAGCATATCCTTGTTTTCGGAAGGGATGTTCATGTTGGCTGTACTAACCTGAGAACCGACTTCTTGTGTGGTATCCCTTGCAGTTTGACTGGAACTTTTATCGAATTTCTCAGCCTTTCGCCGTACCATTGCCTCTTCGAACGTTCCTGCAAGCACTAGCGTTTCGATATATACTTCTCTTGTTTGACCTATTCGATGAGCCCGCTTGATTGCCTGGCTTTCCAGAGCTGCATTCCAAATCGGATTCACAATGTATACACGACTCGCAGCAGCGATATGTAAACCCAATGCAGCTTGCTTCAAGTCCATAAGCAAGACACTGAGATCTTTATCACTATTGAATTCGGCAAGATATTCCGCCCGTTTGCTGACTGCTAGTGAACCTGCATAGATGCGAAACGTAATCTTCAGCAATTCTAGTGCTTCAGCAATGAAGAAAGCCGTGTTATCGTTTGTGTAGAAGATGATCGTCTTCTCATTGGGATGCGTATGAAGCAGACGTTGTGCGAGGTAGGCCAGCTTTGCGGAGCTGAAGCCGAGAACCTTGCCCTCAATTGTCTGTACCTCTGTCTGCCGTGAATCATGCAAGCTTGCCTTGCTTTTGAGCACAGGATGCTTCTCTGAACTTCTCCGTGATGGCGCTTTGACCGATAAATGGTTGGCGAATGACTTTCGTACTTTGGGTTCCTCTTTAGTGCCCACTAGCTCCTTCTGCTCACTGTGGTCTTTCTGTCCTATCTCATCCTGCTTTTGATATTCATTCGCTTTTGCTCGTGCCGCATTCATAGTCTTAATACCTGCACCAACAATACCACACAGGGGATCGCCAGGATTGCTGGCCATTCCACTTTGAACATATCTCTGCACTTCTCGGGCTTGGGTGACACCCATGAGTAGTGGGTCACTGTCTTGGCCATCAAGTGCCCAAGCTGCTCTTGCTTCCTCTGGGAATTGGCCAACGACTGTGCCGATATCGTGTATAGTGCTGAATGCGCGCCAGCCAGGATCAGCTAAAGCTTTCTCGCCGTTCAGTATTGCTTCAGTTAGTAATGCTCCATCTAGATCAGAAACTTTATCTATGTGCTCGTCTAGATATTTGTTACCAACTTCGATCGTGGTCCGTACGTCCTTCTCCGTGATGCCCATCCAATGAAACGTGCCGACGGCCATATTGTTGATCAGTGTACTGAGCTTCTTTCTATTCCTTGGATGAAACATATAGTCCTCATCTTCTCGTTCTGATGTAACGTAATTCGTGATCAGGATCATAGTGAATAGATTGACAGTCAACTTGTCGTAGTAGCATGGTTCAATATAAACGACCTTATTGTGTAAGAATGGAAGTGTCAAATCACGATCTACGTCCTCGATTCGATGACGGACAATAAGGGTCTGTAGTACTTCTCTAAGTGCCGGAATACTCTGACGCTTGCCGTGCTCACTGAGTCGTGGAGCTAGGTACTTTCTAAAGTCGGCTTTATCGTCCTTGTCATTTGCCCAAGGTTGGAGCTTGAGGAAGTTGACCACCATCAGCCGAAGCCGCTCGAAATCTTTCTCCTCGTGCTTTTGAGATTCCGGTGATCGACCACTCCGAAGTGCCAGCAGCAGTTCATCCTCCCGGGACGTCGGTCGCGTGGGAGAAGTAGACTCAACTGCCGCCAGACCAACTTCAACACCATGGACAGTGCTGGCTGGTGTTCCACTGACTACCCACCGGCGTTCGATCGCCATTTTATCCAGCATTGCCATGGCGTTTGTCTTACTTGATGAACCGGCGAATCCATGTCCCTCATCACAGATGACTCTTAGCCATCGCACGTCTGTCAATGGCGACCTGTACCTCGAGTCACTTCGAGAAATACGGCCCTGGTTAAGATCGTCATCCCTATACTCCTGCTCAAATCTGGCCTTTGAAATGAGTACCATGTCATATCTGGCCAATTCTTGCCATGAAGGAACTCTGAGGTCGGGCCTGTCTAGGACGAGAAGATCTAGAGCATCCTTGTCGATGTGCCGTTCAATCTCATGCCGCCACTGAATAATCAAATTCGGTGGAACGATAACTAGAGTGGCTGAACACAACCGTATCGGACTAGAATATGCAGGTTTACCTTTTCTAGATGGGTTGAGAGATGTGGAACGCTGCTGCTGTGCATCATAAGTCCTTTCGTACTTCTGGAGTTCATCAATGCATCGGTTGTAATGGTAACCCGCTTTTGTGAGGTTGTAAAACTCGTTCTTCCATGGCAAGCCCTCGTACTTGAGTCTCCGTGCTGCAGTCTCTAGAAGTGTTGCAGGCTTTGATCGCAACTCGGCTTTGGTTAAGTCAGCATGACATGGGGGTATCTTGGGGTAGTGGCCTCGGGTAGCAAGTATCAACGCCAAGCATATCAATGTCTTTCCATATCCCATAGTCTCGGCCAGAACTCCACCCTGCGGTTCTATATAGAGAGGTCGATGGCGGCAGAGTGAGCCTTCTTTCAGATCGAAGAAGAACTCTCTGCCGTAGATGTCCAAATACTTGCTTTTCCGCAGGTCTCCGATTTTGGCTGGATCCGCCTCTCGTTGCACCATAGCTGCGACAGATCTCTGCTGGTAAGGATAGAGTTGCGTCTTCAGTCCAGTAATATTATTCTGAAGCACATCTGAGATAGCCTGCGACCCATAGACATCGCCATTGTAGGTTCTCAGATCTGGATTCGGAGAGCGCAGTGTATTGAAAATGTAAAACAGTGATTCCTCCTCTTCGAGTGATGGCTCAGGGTATACCTGGATTGGACCATGAGGGTCAGCTTTCCCACTCCAGGCTTCGATGGAGCAGTCAACATAGTCTAGTAGGTACTTGATTAGTCGGCGAAAGTCCTTCACAGAGCCACGACTGGACCGATCAACATCTTCTGGCAAGACGTAGATACGAAGAGTGGAAATGTTTGATTTTGTGCCAACCGACAAGCCGTCCGTCCGAATCCAGCGCTTATTCAGACCTTGCTTGATGAGCACGTTCGGGTAACGATCATGGTTAGTTCGTCCCCGTATGAATGTGTGGGTAGTGTCTTCCAGCTCGCTATAATGATCATAGAGACGGATTGTGCCGAATGCAATAGATCCACCATCAAAAGGAATTGGGTCCGTGAGTCTAGAGCCTAGATCCACAGGGCTATCAACCAGCATAGTATGTTCATGAAGGGTTAGAGACTCTGAAGATATATCACCAGACATCTCTCTTGAAGTCATGGAGGATATAGAGCGATCGCAGGGACTGTCAGTACTTTCATGATCTGTGAAGTCGTTAAATCGACCATCTTCGACATCTATGTTAGATGGACCCAAAAAGAAGTCGTCAAGTCGATCGTCGTCGACGTTGAAAGTAAAGATTCTGTCCGTCATCCTGGAGCGAACAGACCTGACTCAGGCAGTACAGGCAGCACTTTCAATAATCCAAGTATCTATTCTTGTCCCGCGAAATAAGAACAAATACAATTCGAACTGATCATTTCCAATTCAATGTTTCGAGTTGATCGAAAGATGAGGTGTTTGGGGTCGATGAAATGCTAGAGGCCCTTGAAGCAAGTCACAACTCTTTGTCGTATATTCGTGGCGGGCGAGCAATATCAGGCAAACATAATTCGATACTTTCCCTATTCAGGACTAGCTGATTTGACACCCCTTCTGTGCTTGTGGGTCCTCCAAGGGTTCAAGTTCTTCAAGCCGTTCACACCAAAATGTGAAACTAGACGATATGAGTTGTGAAAGTGACAAACCCAGACAATCATAAAGCATTTCTTGACCCTAAAATTGGTATTTGAACATTGAAACGAGATAGTGTAGGTAATCTACAAACTATGGCCAATCGCTACATCAAATTTGCACAAAGAAACTCTTCTCTCCCTCCTTTGGTACCACCTCACATCTCTTCAATATTGGGTCGGCACAGCTGTTCCTTATCCTTTCAGGTGTAGCCGGACTCCTCAAAGACAATACATCCTCCACACCCCACTGCTTTCTCGCAGCTTTCAAGGCATCCCTGATCGCAAAGAACGCTACACTGCCCATAAACAACGGCGGTTCGCCCACTCCTCTACTCCTCTGAATTGTCCTCAAGTTCTTCCACTCGACATCCTTCAGCAGACTGACATTAAATTCTTGAGGGATATCACGGAAGCCAGGAATTTTGTATGCACCTGGACCGCGAGTGAAAATCTGGCCAGAGGCTCGATGCCAGAGAGATTCTTCAGTGGTGAAAAGCCCTTGGCCTTGGACGTAGGCGCCTTCGATCTGGCCATAGTCAATAGCAGGATTGATTGAACGACCGACATCCATTTTGATATCGGTACGAAGGGTTGTCCAGTCTCCTGTCAGTGTGTCAATCAAGACTTCGCTGGCTGCAACACCTTGTGTGAAGTAGAAGAACATCTTGCCAGTGTTCTCCAGTGACGGATCCGTTGGGTAGGGTCCCCAGATGTAGCCTATCTCTGGCGTTTTGTAAAATCCGTTGGCCGAAAGGTTGACTCGATCAAAATATGCTGCATGGGCTAGCTGCTTCATTGTAGCATCGGGTCCTAGTTTCTCTCTGTAAGGTTTGAGGCGTTCGTTGATTTGCATACACGCATTATACGCGGCATATCCGTTCAAATCCGAGCTGGCTGATGCTGCTGTCGACGAAGTGTTGGCCACAGTATTGGTCGCCGTCTCAGAGATATGGACGTTCTCCAGTGGCACTTGGAGAGCCTCGGCAACAATCATGCAGATCTTTGTATGTAAACCTTGACCCATCTCTGTACCACCGTGAGCGACGAGGATACTACCATCGTGGTAGATGTGTACCAATGCGCCTGCCTGGTTCAGAAACAGGGCAGTGAAGGAGATACCAAACTTGGTTGGGATAATTGACAAGCCTTTCTTCTGCCATTTGTGAGTAGCATTGAACTCTTCCACCTCCTTACGTTTCTGATCGTAACCAAACTCATCCCAGACCTGCTTCCACATCAGCGGTACATGCCAGTCTTCCAATTTCTGGTGGAAATGCGTCGGCTCTTCTGGTTTGTACATGTTGATCTCTCGAAGTTTCTCGACAGGCATTCCAAGTTTGTCCGCCACTTCTGACATGTATGTCTCTGCGATGAACATGCCCTGTGGTCCGCCAAAGCCACGGAAGGCGGAATTTGAGACAGTATTGGTCTTGCAGATTCTGCCTTCAACATTGACGTTAGGAATATTGTAGCAACCATCAATGTGTGAAAGCCCACGATCAACCACAGCAGCAGACAAGTCTTGCGACCAACCACCATTGTTGAAGACACTCGCCTGCAAAGCCTGAATCTTGCCGTCCTTGTTC
Organism: Neophaeococcomyces aloes; assembly: GCA_022813445.1. Lineage (NCBI taxonomy): Eukaryota > Fungi > Ascomycota > Eurotiomycetes > Chaetothyriales > Neophaeococcomyces > Neophaeococcomyces aloes. Next base: position 435,719 of record JAKLMK010000002.1, on the reverse strand, counting down.
ACACCGACCTTCCACACGCCAAGGAAAGGATGTCTTTGACCAGAAGTCATGATATCTTCGTCCCTGTTAAGCATGCATCGAACTGGCCGCTTCACCTTTTTGGCCGCAGTAGCCACGATACACGCAAGTTGGATAGAACGAGTTTCTTTGCCACCAAAACCTCCACCAAGTCGCTTGACCTTGGACACGATCTTGTTGTTCTGCACGCCCGTGACCTGGGCCACGTATGCTTGTGTCTCAGTCGGGTTCTGCGTGCTCGACCAGATCTCCATTTCACCATCTTCAGGCTTAGGAATGGCCAAGGCAGCATTTGTTTCGAGGTAGAAGTGCTCTTGGCCACCCATGCGAGCTGTACCTTCAAAGACATGATCACAATCAGCAAAGGCTTTCTCCACATCACCTTTCTTGATATATCTGTAATGCTCAAAAAAACTCTGCTTCTCCACAGCTTCCTCGATAGTGAATATGGCAGGTAATTCTTCATACTTGACAAGTACAGCACGGGCGCCGTCCAAAGCTCTCTTAGCAGTGTCTGCAAGAACCATGCCAATAGGTTGGCCGGCCGTAAAGACCTCGTCTTCAGCAAAAAAGACCTCATCACATACCGGAGCACCCCACCAGTTTGCTTTAGGATTGACAACATCATGTCTATCAACCCATGCCACAACGCCTGGCATATCAAAAGCTGGGGAGGGATCGACAGAGAGCAATTTGGCGTGTGGCTTCGTCGATAGCACCAATGCACCGATCAGTTCGTTCTTTTGAAGAGGAATGTCGTCAGTATACTGTGCTTCACCAGTGCATTGCTTCAGCGCCGCGAGGTGAGGATTTGGTTTTCCGAGCACTCGCTGGGTATAGGCGGCTGTTGCGTCATGATCCTTGTGGCCTTTTGATATCTCTCGTTCAATCTCTGGAACAGCCTCTTTATCAAGCAATTTCTCATCAGCTGCAATGTTGGTCAACACATCATGGAAGAATTTGTAGAAGAAGCCTAACGCAAGCGTTTTGCGATATGTGGCCATGCCACCTGGCACTCCGAAAGGTAAATTGAAGTCTTTTTCAAGTGCGTTCATGGTGCCTTCCAGAGTATTCTGATCTGCAAAGTCCTTTCCAACTAAAAATTCCGAGGCATTCTTAGCCAGCACCGTGATAGGCGCCATACCTCCATAGACCAGGTTAGCAGATTTGACGACGTTAGTGTCGTCCATCGAGATGCTCAGGCAGGCATTGACGATAGCAATGTCATCATCTTTGCGCTTCGCCTGCTTATATGTGCGAACATATTGGCCCTTTTCAGCAGCAATAGGTATCCTAATAGCAGCAATGACTGCATTCTCAGGTAAAGCTGTAACGCGGTAGCTCTTGAAGAAAGTGTTCATAGGAATCTCAATCGTCTTGTCTAAGGACTTTGCAATCAAGACCGAGTTTGTGGACACAAAGACAGGATTGAGATCAGAAATAGGCGATGCAGTTGCCAAGTTACCAGCGGGTGTTCCGACGTTGCGGATCTGTCGACCAGCAAAGTACCTGATAGCCTTCTTCACAGCTTTGAAGGGTTGTGCTGCGAGGTCTCCATAATGCTTAACAGCCAGATCGCAGATATTTTCGAGATCTGTCAAGGCAACGTTGCCACCAATCTCTAGATAATCATTTTCGAGTTTGTACTGTCTCAACTCAGCAATATCCCCAACATATATCGAAGCGTTGTACTGCATTGCCTTGAAACGGATCTCAATCTGCGTCTCGGTACTACCACCGATAAGCTTGGCTTTTGGAAAAGCATTCTTGATTTCGAGCAATTGTTGAAGCGTCACTGGTCGATACCACTTCTTTCGTTTGTTGCCAAGCGCAAGTGGTTGGAAAGTGTGCTTGTGTAAGGCAGGAGGGAAGATAAGTTCTGTGTCCTTATCGTAATGGATGAACGCTGGTGGTGTGAGTTTCAGATCTCCATTGGCTGTCCCGTTGTTCTCAGGATCAGACGATGTAGCACCGTTTGAGCCACCACATGAACCGCCATTCTCCATGCAGCAGCCTGAGCCACCGTTTGCAATTGACTTGCCACACTTTTTGTTGAAACTCTGCGCGGCATCGAGAATAGGTCGATAGCCCGTACATCGACAAAGGTTCCCATCGAAACCCTCCTCGATCTCGTGTTCGTCCAGTTCGGGTCCATTGTTCCGCAGCAATGCATACAAGCTCATCACTATCCCGGGGGTGCAGAAACCGCATTGGCTGCCACTAGCCACGGCAATCCTCTGTTGCGCTGGATGCGGTTTCGACGAGGTGCCAATACCCTCCACAGTGACAACGTGTTTGCCATCGACACTGATCAGCGGTGCTAGACAGGCATTGACTGAGGCATGGTATATTTTGCCGGAAGTTGGGTTGAGCTGTGATATGACCACCGTACACGCACCGCACCCTCCTTCTGCACACCCGAGCTTAGTGCCTGTCAAACCAATCCCTCGCAGGTATTCGAGAAGGGTGATCTCGGGATCGATCGAATCTAGCTCGATTTTGGTGCCGTTAAGATAAAAGCGGAGCGTGTCATCGTAGTTCTCAGTGAGTGCTGCGAGCGATACTGATGTGTCACCCCCAACTGGGGTTTCGACGAGGCTTGGAGCCATCTTAAAAGCGTCCTATCTCATTGAGAAACTGTTACAGGACGGTTATGCGGCCGACTAGCGAGCCTATGTTAGCATTCACGAGGGTAAACCAGACTGCGAATATAGGAATCAAGTCACGAAGAAAATAGCGAGTCTCGAGAACAGGACGTCTTCATGATAGCTTGCTTATCTTACCGTCGCCGGTTATCAAGTCTCGTACATTTGACCTCAAACGCGGTCGCCACATGGCGGCACATAGCGATCCTGCCCACCTCCATGTTGGCTATCAGCAGGTTGCATGTACGAATCAGAAAGAAGGTATTTGGTCGCCGGCCAGCTCCGTCGCAGTGATCGTTGACCTTTGCGGAGCCAGCTTTGAGCTAATGCAGTTTAAGTTAGCACGAAATCCTTATGCTTGCGGCATACCGTAGGGACTACTGCCGGTCCTGAAAATGATGGATAGGTAGGTATGCAGTAGAAAGTGCTTGTAGACTTTCACATTCAACGTGTATATACACTAGTCATAACCTCGTGGCGATCCTGCTCCTTCTGGAGACGCTTCCAAGTCCCTAAAACACCGATCGCTTGCCCATCACGAACAAAGATACACAATACACAAATCCGACACTTTCCCCAGGACACTCAATGCTTCTTGTCCCTACCCATATCTCACGCTTTGGTGCGGTGCGCCATACGCAGGAGGAGGGTACTTGGGCGTCCAATAATTGTTCTGCCCTTGCGCACCATATCCTCGATTCACCATATTCGGTGGAATAGGAGGCCCACTCCAACCCGCATTCCGCTGAGATGGAGTATGTACTGCGCCTCGCTTGCCGCCGCGTCGTCCACGTCGACATGCTCGAATGCAGCATCCAAGAATCGCAAAGAGAAGCAAGCCTCCGATCGCAGATGCCAGAGCTATAACCAAGGTCTTGTTGTCATCAATCCAACTGCGGACCTCACCACCAACTGTGCTGCCTTTGCAGACGCCATTGGCACATTGGCCACCACCAGCACAGGGCGTGCCATCGAGAAAGTTTTGTTGTACCGAATAGCAGACGTTAGTGCCAAAATCGGGACTGGCGCAGGAAATCGTGCAGCTTTGCGAGTTGCAGGAATATGTATCGTTGCCTTGGGTGTAGCTTCCCATAACTGTTTTGCATTGCTGGTCCCTGGAGGTGCATTGTCCACTGGCGCATTGGAGACCACTACCACAGCTAGTGCCATCCTTTTGTGATTGGTCGGCCGGGCATGTAGCATTGCTTCCGGTGCAGACTTCTTGAGGATCACATGCTCCAGTTGAAGCCCTACAAACAGTACCAGCCGTTTGGAGTTGGCATGAAGTTGAGCAACACCCTTCGTTGCTAGGATCGCACACGGCACCCGTATTGTATTTGCATGTTGTCGGGTTACAGCAAGCGTTGCCGGCACATCCAGCAGTACCTCCACAGTCACATTCCTCACCGTCTTCAACAATGCCATTTCCGCATTGGTTTCCTGTGATAGTGACGACACCGCGATTGTCAGTTAGACAGTTTGATTGCACCGAGTTTCGACCCAAGGCACTGCAAATGTTGCCAATGGAGCAAGGAGAAAATCTCGAAATCCCTGAAGCCGCGTAAGGATTCATCATGTACTGTGCTCCCGCATCGCAGCCGGTTGAACTGTATGGACAACATTGCGATGCACTTACTGCCTGAGCATTCTGACAAGCACTCGAGTCGCAATCATGGACAGCACCAAATGTATGGCCAGACTCGTGAGCGAAGACTTGCCACTCAGTACTTGTCCTGGCTACGACATTCGCCCCGGCCACAGTCTGAGTACTGCCACTCGTATCTGATTGACTAGTGCCGGCGGTATTGCAAAGCTGACCAAGCCATGCTAGTCCCACTTCAGCACCTGTGTTGCATTTTGTGAACAGAGACCAGTACGCATTGGTGTCGCCAGTACTACCTCTCCATGCAGAAAAGTCATTCAGCCGATTAGTAATCGTGTAAGCATCCGAACATCCTATATTCCATTTCGTCTGGGCAGCAGCTGTCGCTGGACACTCAGCAGGCTCAATAGTCAGGTTGCGCAGGCCGAGCGTGATATTGAAGGTGGTTTGGTAAAGGTTGGAAGCAGTATTGACCACGTTAATGATGTTTTGACGCAAGGAATTGGTAGAATTGAAGTCGCTTGTATAGGTACAGTCTGTGGCAATACCCACCAGTGCAACACGACGCGAGGTCGGACATCCGCTAGTGCTGCCGATGGTACTCCTTAGGTTGACTCCAGCCGAATTACCGTTTCCAACACCGCCTCCATCGATGCTGGACTGTCGCTTTCCGAAGGCGTGAGACGAAGACATCCTACCCCATGATACTAAACTTCGGGATAAGATTTCGGCGTGAACCGGATGCTGACTGTCAGTATTGAAAGAGAGTTCATCCGTACCACACGATTTCGCAGCACTTCTCTTCCGAAGTTCCGTATGGGATAATTGTCCAATGTCAGAGTCGCGGTAGACAATCATATACTCTTCGTCGCTGTCTGCAAGCTGAGGGTCCTTCTGATGTTTGGTTGACATATAAGTGGACTTGAGCTGTATATTGTGGTGATCATCCATGATTGTAAAAGCACCCTCGAACAATGGCAGGACTCCATCCTGTCTAATAACAATTCTTGACCAACCGACATGTCTGTTTGTGCCATCATCTTCCACGAGATATGCTTGACCCTGGTACACCTTGTGCTCTTCACGAACGATCTTCTCCGACTGCACTACGTTGCCATCCACACCGAGATACTGGACGTATGAATCGTCCCCCAGGATATCATAGTTGGGCTCAAGAGTCAGTCGGATGTGCTGTGGAGTTTTGTGGATGTCAAACGTTAAATCGAAATGCGAGAACGCATTGACCCTTTGGTTGTGCGTGTGTATCCTGGGCTCTTCGACCAGTGTCAAATAGTTCAGCGGGTTTCGTGATTGTGAACTACCTTGAACAACTGTAATTAAACATAGAACGCTGGCGAACGATGCTGCTAGCTGTTGGAAACAGCGCATAGCGCTTTTGGTATATGTTTCTGTGCTATTACGTCTCAGTCATGAATGGGAATGGTGTTGGAGTACTGTAATTTCGAGTTTGCGACCGGGTTGAAAGTGGTCAAAGCTCGTGAAGGATCGGGTTGGTACCGCTGCACGAAGACACTCAAGAATCGCAAAATCGAAATCGAGGATACCGTGGGAAAGAATACGTATTAATATGAATGGTAACGAGAGCGTTGTGCAGTGATCACAGACAGATGGAAAGCCAATGCCAATGGGATGGAGAATGAGATAAGAATACCGCGCTGAGCCTAATAACTAATGCTGGTTTGGAGGGCAGGGGGCCTGGTAAGAGTGATCGAACTCCGGCGGCGCGGGTGTAGCTTAACACGGAAGAGGCTTTGATTTGACACATGCGGGGGGCGCAGTTGCACTTGGCAGCGTCTTAACCATGAACTGTTTGGTAACAAACTGCCAAATCCTGCTACCGCCCAACCAATCATCGCACTACGCAGGTTGTCATGGAGAAGCCACTCATGGATAGATCCTTGTCGATGCGACCGCGACTCCGGCGTTCTTGTGACACGCTCCGATCTTTTCGGATTGGTGGGATCTGGTATCAGCATGCTCGAAATCAATGCAGAGCACCAGCAGCACCTGGAGAATCGTAAAGCTTCTTTGTCTACCTATTCGTGCTGAAGTCGCAACGTGTATTGAAGGCTCCTCTTCCATTCTAATATGTCTCTCGCACATGAAGACGCCTGTTTCAGACCGTGCCATGGCTGAAACTCTTATGTCCTGGCCACTGCAAGAGCTGCGCTAAGATTCCGATAAGGTCTGCTTCTTCACATACATGTATCCCGCTATACGTATGGCCAAGAAAGTGTCTCCGCTTATGCTACCATATACTTCTTCAGTCCGCGCAATCTCTCCTTGGCATCTTCTAGGATGTCATCATTCTTACATATGGCAAACCGTATCCAGTCCTCTGCCAGGTGGGTGTTCTCTTCTGTATAAAATTCGGTTGGAGGAATAGCCGCAACTCCCAGTTCCATGATCATGAACCAAGCCATCTTGAAGTCACGAGGTCGGTTGACCACGTGCGAAGGGAATTCATAGTCCTTTGGTAGCTGGACTTTCGAGAAATTGGCCAGGACAAAGTAGCCACCTTCCGGTATACTGTATGGAATGTTGAGCTCGTCAAAGACTGCACAAAACCGTTCAATCTTCCCTTTCATCTCTTTGACAGCGCTGTCCCAAAAGCCCTCTTTGTCGGCTTGCTCGAAGCCAATGGCTGTAGCTTCCTGCAAGGGGGATACGCTAGAATAGCATATTCGAGTGTGCGCAGCTGCAACGTATTTAATCAGCTCGGGTGGTCCTATCAGGAAGCCCACTCGCCAGCCGGTTGCATAGAAGATCTTGCCACCAGACCCGACAGTAATCGTGATTTTGGCAAGCTCTGGTGACAGCGTCGCGATTCTGGTAAAAGGAACATAGTATAACCGATCATATACCTCGTCCGAAAGAATCAGAACTTTCCACTTCAAGCACAGATCGCCGATTCTTTGGAGCTCCTCCTTATTGAATACTTTGCCGACTGGGTTGTGAGGCGTGTTGATGACAATCATCTTTGTCTTGTCGTTGAACGCCTTTTCCAGCGCATCCCAATTGATCTGCCAGTTTCCAGCGGAAGAAGTCCTCTCAGCGCCATCTTTTGGTGGCGACATAGGCACATATCTGATTACCCCACCAGGCATTTCGATATTGCTTAGGTACTGGTCAAAGAAAGGCTCGAATACAATAACTTCGTCGCCAGGTTCGATGAATCCCATGAACGCGCTGAGCATACCTTCGTTAGCGCCGGTGGTAATTGTAACTTCAGTGTCTGGGTCCAGCTTTCGACCAAAGAAGGGTGAGTACGCATCAGCCACTGCTTTCTTCAATCGAGGTCGGCCCTTGGTAGGGGAGTACTGGTTGCATTCAACGCGGTCAAGGGCTTCTTTCGCAGCATCGAGAACAAATTTGGGTGGATTGTAGCCACTGCAAATATATTAGTCTTTCTATCTGTCTTCTCCATGCCTAGGTACCTACAAGAACCCTTGACCCATGTTTACGATTGGTTGTTTGGGTGAAGCTGCTGCTGCTTCGTTGATAATTGACCACACATCCTGACGTTGTCCGGATACTCGCTGGGCCGGCTTGAACTTCTCTTCTGTCATCTTACTGCTAGAAAACGAACGTACACAAGAGGCACCTTGTTTTAAGAAGCTGGCTCTGGGCACAAGAAGTGAAGATATTCCAAAGTTTAGTATTCTTTGAGTAGCACTGACTTTTGACATGAGGCAGAAAATAGTTCCGCTTGTAACCGTTACGCAAAAGATCTGGTTGTGCAGAACTGTGTTCTTTCTATGGTGCAATATCCGGTCTCTGGGCAAGTACGTACCTCTAGTCTCCGCTCCGATTTGTTCGAGCGTTTGCAGTACGGAAAAACATCCGCCGGTTCGATATCGGCTGCTCGGCGTCCACCTGCAATGTGAATTCGTCTTATCGCGGCTATCTCCATATCGCGCTGATATCCGTGATCAAAAGTTTAAGCGACGCGTCGAACTCATAACAGCTAGCAATATGCCCGAGGAGGCCCTCGCTGACCATCTGGTGACGTGCATAGTTGACTATGTGACGGCAGTGGTGATCGAAAGACGTAGACGACGTGCGATGGTCGGTTGTCCAATATGTGGGAAGAATGTCAAGCAGAGCCAGATCAATGAACACCTTGATTCCAATTGCACAGCAGCTATCGAGGCAGATCCTCCACCATCGACAGCCCCCATCTTCCGAACACCTGCGCCAAAGAAAGAACCTTTTTTCGCTTCGTCGCAGCCAGTCTCGTCGCCGTCGCTGAGTTTGTCAACTACAAAGAAGAGGCCTCATGATGCTCAAGACCACGACCATGTCACAGAGGACGCAGAGACATCCAAGCTACCTGAGAATGCGCCGCCGCCGGCAAAGCGAGTCAAGCATAATGCTTTCGAACGAGCCGCACCTCTCGCAGAACGGATGAGACCCAGAACACTTGATGATGTTTGTGGACAAGAATTAGTCGGGCCAAATGGTATTCTTCGAGGACTCATTGAGCAAGATCGAGTGCCTTCCATGATACTCTGGGGTAATGCAGGCACCGGCAAAACAACCATCGCTCGAGTGATCTCCAACATGGTCGACAGCCGCTTCGTCGAGATTAACAGCACCTCATCAGGAGTGGCAGAATGCAAGAAGATCTTTGCCGAAGCAAAAGCAGAGCTAGGTCTGACAGGTCGCAAGACCATCGTCTTCTGTGATGAAATCCACCGCTTCTCGAAGTCGCAGCAGGATGTCTTTCTGGGCCCTGTCGAGGCCGGTCATGTCACCTTAATCGGTGCAACTACAGAGAACCCATCATTCAAAGTCCAGAACGCCCTCCTCTCCCGTTGCCGTACATTCACGCTTGCGAAACTCACAGACGAAGACATCAGCACCATCCTTGACCGAGCACTGACACTAACTAAAGAAACATACAGCCCCAACACCGATCTAGTCAACACCTCACTCCTTTCCTACCTCGCCTCCTTCGCAGATGGCGACGCCCGCACAGCTCTCAACCTCCTCGAACTAGCAATGGAGCTCTCCACCCGCCCCAACATGACCCCTGACAATCTCAAATCTTCCCTCACCAGAACCCTAGTCTACGACCGCGCCGGCGACCAACACTACGACACCATCTCCGCCTTTCACAAATCCATCCGAGGCTCCAACACAGACGCAGCACTCTACTACCTAGCGCGCATGATCCAATCCGGCGAAGACGCCCTCTACATCGCACGACGCATGGTAGTAATGGCAAGCGAAGACATCGGTCTAGCAGACAACACCCTCCTCACCCTCGCCACATCAACATACAGCGCATGCGAGAAAATCGGTCTGCCAGAATGCCGCATCAACCTCGCCCACTGCACTGTAGCACTATGTCTAGCGCCCAAAAGCACCCGAGCATACAGAAGTCTCAACAACGCCATGAGCGCACTGCAAGAGCCGGGCATCGCGGGCTTACCTATACCAATCCATCTCCGCAACGCTCCGACGCGGCTGATGAAAGAGCTTGGCTACGGCAAGGAGTACAAATACAATCCCAACTACGTAGATGGGAAAGTGAAACAGGATTATCTACCAGATCAATTGGCAGGGAGGACGTTTCTCGAAGAAAGAGATCTTGGCACTGAAGTCGATCCGGAGTATGAAGAGGAACAACTTAAGAGTACTGTCGAGGAGGACGAAACCACAATCTTGAATGGTGACGATCCACAAGAATCTAGTGCTCTGCACACTGATGCCGCGGATCAGCAACAGCACGAAGAAAAGGAGGAGGCAGAAGAGGAGCATATGAGCAGTCAGACCGCCCCACCTGAAGAATGGGAATAGACGCCAATACATAATTTCGTTGATGAATTGAAGGTCACCACGAAGGACGAACTTGAAATGCATTTTGTTTGGCGCCCGCTCAATCCTACATATTTGACCAAGTGGCTGCAAGACACGGAATGTACAGCACTTAGGCAGGCAAGTACATGCGCAAGTACCTGGATACATACCCAGGCAGTATAATTTGCATCTGTTCACACGAGTTACCACCAAGTGCATAAAGTACATACCTACCTATTTCTCATTTATCCAATATCGTGCCAGAACCACGCCGATCAACGCCACGTACCATGCAGGCTTACTGCAGGGACTTGATCATCTATAACCGTTCTATGCCTATCCTATCCTGTTCTATTCTATTCATCCTCATTACCCATCTGACCTGTTCACATACCTAAGCCTCTAGGTAAGTCTTTTGTTCACTCCGTACTCCTGGTCTGTCTTGGACACTGTAGGCCCAGGAACCTATGACGGTTCACGGAGAGAGAATCGGAGTGATTGAATGGCATACATGCCTTGCTATCGCTTTCAGGTTCTGTATGAAGGGCAAGTGCCTGCTCACCGTTTTGGTAGGTGGTTGCCTCAATCCATTGCGTATTCTTCGTCTCTGAAAATCATGCCAATACACTTGGCCATGGTGTTTCGCTCTTGCTATATAGGCGTCCTGATGTGGTCGTCGTTCGTTGTGGGTATACATCCACTTGCGTTCTTTGATCTCGATGATATTTGAGTGGCCCATGTGGGTCGATATGGGATTGCTGTTCGGTGGCTGACTGAACTCTTGAAACAGGTTTGAGATGTCAGCTCGGAAGGTGTTTTGTCCCTCTGAGACGAGGTCTAATCGGCCTGATGAGTTCCGGCATGTACTCGTCTCCCAATTGTTGGGCATCCACACACCAGGGTTGTTTGTAAAACCAGCATATGAGGAAATAGGCCATATACAGCTCTTTTGTAGAGTTGCTCAACGTGGAACACAAATGTCACAACGGACATGACTGCGAATACCCATCAGACAGGCAGCATCAGCACTATCCATGACTCGACTCATCAATGAAGAGAAGAGACAGGGATTGTCAATGGCAGGAATATAAAAACTGGATTGCCAGCATGATATTAGTCGCCACACCGCTCATGACTCGCGTTTTCGCTCCAGGATTTGCTGCAAAGCCTTGAACTTGACAGGCTTTGTCATAAACTGATCAAAACCTATATCTATGCACTGCGCCTTAACGTTTGCATCACCAACTCCGGTAATTGCAATAATAGTTGCAGGCTTCTCGATCTTATTTTGCTTTTCCCATTCACGTATTCTTCGGGTCGACTCTAGTCCATCCATGACCGGCATCTGCAGATCCATGAGCACAAATTCGAACGGGTTCTCCGCGTCTTTGAATTTTTGAAGTGCTTCTTGACCATTCTCTGCTTGGCCATACGGTAGTTTGATTTTCTTCATGAACGTTACAAGTAGCTTCAGGTTGATACCATTGTCATCCACCAGTAGCACAGAAGGTAAGGGTGGTCTGTCTTGAGCCTCTGCATTCTCTGGTTTTGGTGGCACAGGTGTAAGCTCTGGAAGGATACCGCGCTTAACCTGTCCAAACTCAAGCTTCTGATCGTCAGTGACTAGATCAATATTTAGGTTCGTCGTAGTGTATGGCTGATCAGACTTCCACTTGAAAGTTTCAAAGGAAGGGCGATGTTTCTTTAGTTGGTCATCGTAAACCATGGACGACGTTGTCCAGTCTACGTCGGCGGCACGTTGCTCAGCCTCGGTGGTTGCAACAGACTGAACTTTCTTGCCCGATGAGAGCGGCTCATCAGCCGTACCATTTGCCTGCTCCACCTTCTGCAAACTCTGTAACAGCACCTTTGCCATCTTGCGCACTCCGACTGGCTGATTGATGACTTCTATAACCCTTCCAAGAGTGATAAGATGTTGCACTCCAGCCATCCGGAGAGCAGCAGCCTCGAAAGCGTTCGTACAAACGATAAGCAATGCGATCTCTTTGGTACCCTTCTCAGCCGCCATCCGCTTTGAATGATACTGAGTAAGTGCCTCAATCGGTGGCGGTTCGCTGTACATCAAAAAATCAGTCTCAACATCAATAGTCTTGGTTTCAATAAAGTCGAGATCGAACCACTCTTTGCACATCCTTGCTATAGACGCAGTGAGCCTCGAGAGGTGGCCCTGGGGTAATTGGTCTTTAGGTATGCCGATTTCATTGATGTCAGGAACAAGTAGGGCCAGCCGTTTGCCACGAGTTGCTCGGATCGCTGAATGCAGAATGTCATTCTCATCTGGAGGAGCGGCTGGTGCAAGCTGCATAGGGAGAGTGACACTGACGTGAGTGCCAATCCCTCGTTCACTCTCGACCCGGATTGTACCACCTAGATTCTGAACGATCTGGTGCACGATTGACAGACCCAAACCAGCCCCAGCTGTGAAGCTATCTTCCTGAGAAAATGCTTTGAACAGATGATGCTCCAAGAAGCCTTGTGACATTCCAATGCCGGTGTCTCTGACTATAATCTGTATATCTGCTCGAGTGGATGATTTCCGGACCATATTCAAGGATGTCTCGATGGCTCCTAGGTTGCAGTATTTGATGGCATTTCCAAAAATGTTCATGATTACTCGCCGGCATGCTCCAGGCTGGGACCGCACAAGCCACGAATCGGCTTTATCAATGTCGATAATGACGAAAACCTTACCAGAGAACTTGGCACTGCCAGCATGTATCTGTTCCTCTCTATCGAGAGTATCATCAATGACTAGCGAATTCATATGGTCGGCTGCATCATCCACTGTGTCTCGACCGCGGATACGCTTTTTTCGAAATGTTTGCCCCGCGAACACTGCCTCAATTACTTCTTCCATGAGCAGCGCAAAATCGAAGGTTGACGTGGACGAATTTTCGTTCCCAGCCTTGTTTGGAGAGTCGGAATCTCGCAAAGTTCTTAACGACTCCGTCGACAAAGACCTTGTTAGGTTTCGGTTAAGATTGTTGATCTTTGCATAATCGAGAAGATGATCGATCGTGTCTAACAGCGTCTTACCGCAGGTTTCGATCGAGCCGAGTAGACTAACTTGATAAGCAGAGGTCATTGTATCTTCCAGAAACTCCAAACTGCCTAACAAACCATGCAGAGGGCTTCGAAGATCGTGAGATATGCTTGCAATGAACCTCGTCTTCGCAATATTGGTATTCAGGGCTTCCATACTGGCGACCTCACTCATAATGCATGAGCCGAAAGCCTTCAGATAGGGCATTTCACCCTGTGGATCACTGACGTCTTCTCCGTTAGACCAGATGAAACCTCCAGCAAACCATTGTCCCTGAGCGTAGTTAAAAAGGGGGAGGAAGATGACCCATCTTGCATCTTGCATCTGGTTCAATAACTCCCGCGGCAAGTATTCATGGCCGATCGAGGAAACCGAGGCAGGACTGTGAGAATGGTCCCCGTTCTCGCCGCCACCTCCAGTGATAGTATCGTCTGAAGCATTTTGGTGGCCAGTAACAATGCTACCGTTGTCAAGGTAGAAAACCTTTCCATAAGGATGATCAAAGAAACAACGTTTTAGCATTCGTCGTTTCAGAAACATATTTTGGAATTTGCGTGCAGAGCAAGGACTGAGTGATTGACCAATAACATCTGCTGAATCTTCCGGTAGTTGTTTGGCTTGTGAGGGCGGAGTTTCATCGAAGGGATTGCCACTGTGCTCGCCATCCAATAGCGACCAACGTTCGGGAACCTCCTCACTTTTGCTGAAGTTGGGAGTGCTATCTTTGGGCACCACAGCTGTAGCATTAGATGCAGCAGAGGACAGTCCTTGAACAGCGTCAAAGAATACACATCCTTGAGCATTCAGACCTTTGTGAACGACTTTTGCAGCGCGGTCAAATATCTGTCGGATATTACCAGTGTACAGGTCTGCCTCCTCGTTGTCTGTAGAAGCAGTTTCTCGCATATGTTTAGGCTTCGCATTGCTAGAATTTCGCCCATCGTCTCGCTTGCTTTCCGAGTGCGACTCGTCCGTCTTTTCTTCTTCGTCAGCATCTGATTCGTCAGTTTGAGGATCGACCGCTCGGGTCATAGGGGACGGTTTGGAGTCGAAATGTTGCAGCTGTGCTGGATGATCGAGCTTATGCTTGAGGGCAGACAAGCCTTCTATGAACGATGACAAGCCTCGTACAAAGCGCTCGCCCCTGCCCCGATCGATGTTGCCCTTGACTTGTTCCAAATGTCTCGTTACGACTTGTGATACATCCTGCATGAACGTTATCTCTTCTGCTGTCAGGCCTTGCGGCCGCGGGGCTGTATCTGAGACAGAATAGACACCAATGACATGGCCCTCCTTCGTGCGAATAGGGACACCGGCATAGAATCGCACGGACGGGGCAGAAACTACATAGGGTCGAGTTTTGAAACGGTCGTCTTCGGCAGCATCGTTGATGACCAGCGCCGGGAAAGTTCGTTCGATTCCCTCGGCATCGTGACCAGTCCAGCTTGACTCGAACACGTGCTCGTCTATAGCATCCTTCCGTGGCACAGAAACATTGCCCAACCACGGATGATCGCCAGGCGCGTGCCTTTTGTCGTCAACCAGGGACAAGGTCTGCGTAGCTTCCACTAATATGGTCTGAGTAGTTGAGTCAATCAATGACACCATGCATCGCTTAACTCTTAGTCTGAGAGCAGCAAGCTGAGCTAAAGCTGTCAAAACCGGGTCTGGCGATGGATGAACCGAGTGTTTGCCATCATCGACGGGCACAAAATCCAGGCTCGATGCTTGCCATGGCAGGTAGTATCGATTGAGATCGCGTTGTCTTGCCGACTCGACCAGTGCCATCTTTCCTGTTGGACGAAATTTCACCGTCCAGTTTCAGTATTATTAATCCAGCATCTTTCTTGTAGCCTTCAGTGCCGCGTAAACACATCAAGTCGAGCTGTAGCGTTGAATGGGACCAGTGTTGTTGCAGTGGTCGAAATTGTCGAAAAGCTTCGAGATGCGCATCGCATGTTCCCCAGTTTTCATCCGGCGAGGCCCAGGTGGACCAACAGGGGCATGTCGAACAAAACTATTTTTACAGCGTTTTGCCAGGGTGAATGCAGATACACGGGTCTTTGTCTACTATATCTCCCTTTCCAGCACGATGGTCGCTCGAAGCCACACCGTTCGTTTCAATCGAGCCACCCAACACCACTAACGACGGCCTGCCTTAGCTATCTAGGTACTGTGCTTACCAGTAATTTAGAGAACTCTCCGCAAGCGCCACCTCGCCTAATCAAGCCATGCCAGCCCTTACCACAAGCTTGACGCATCCACGGTATCGGATGTCATCCCCATTGCCTACTTCACTAGCATCATGCTTGTCACCATGACTGGTGGCATGTTCCGTATTGTGGGCGAACTCGCAGAAAGATACTGGCTATGTGATCTCGGACAACAATATGTGTGTACGCTGTGACTTGACATTCGACGTCAAAAGGACTCAGTCAAGGCCGCTACAGTAGTACTCTATTGTATGCTAGCCTTGGAAATCACACTACAGCTTACTTCTTATATCAGGTACAGCGGAGTCTGCAGACTTCAGCTCGAGAAGCAGCACACCTTCCGCGACGTCGTCCCCGTCTTCATTTTCAAGCTCGATGGCCCAATCGACTATGCCCGTACGAGGACTTCGGATCTCCAGTTCCATCTTCATTTGCTTCACAAAGGCAACGATGTCGTCTTCTTTGACCTCGTCCCCTTCTTCTACCAAGATTTCGATGAGCTTCCCACTCATTGGTATAATAACATGGTTTTTATTGTTGCTGTCGCCCCTTCGGTGCGTCGACGCAGTTGCTCCAGCAGACGTTTTCGTGCTTGCAACTGTCGCCTTAAAAGTAAGTGACTTTTGGCCAGGAGCAGTGAATGACATGTCAGCAACAATGGCATCAGGAAATTCGTTGCGGATCACTCTGTCAAGACTAAGATGGTGCCCCTCGCCACTGAGCCCCTCAGCACCTTCGAGATGTAGGGTCCATGCATCGCCTCTACGCAACACGATGCCGGAGCTTGGCAATCCTTGAGATTGTGCACTCGAGGTAGGGAATGCGGGCAAGTTTGCTGTGGCCGATTCTGTCTTACTTCCGAGCTGCTGCCCTTGTTGAATCAGCTTTTGGATATTGCCTTCGAGCCATGTCGTGTCTGCATCTCCAGCGCAGAATGTAGCATCACCGACAATCGCTCTTAATAAGTCCAGGTTTGTTTTGACTCCATTAATTCGTGTCTCTGCCAATGCTCTTCTAGCTTTTGCCAAGGTCTGGTTCCACGTTGAGGCTGTTACGATAATTTTCGCCATCATGTTATCAAAGTCTGCACCTATCGACCCACCCTTCGACAAGTGGCTGTCTACTCGGATACCATTGCCACTGGGGATCACAATGTCAGCCACCTTACCAATACTGAGTGCGAAATTAGAGCTTGGGTCCTCCGCACATAACCTGAGCTGAATAGAAAATGCTTGAGGATGGTCACTCGCTTGTGAAACGTCGCCGAATCTGTGTTTGTCCAGAGCGTTCTGACCTTGAGCTATTAGCAGCTGCTCCCGAACCAAGTCCACACCTCTAACAGTCTCGGAAATGGTATGCTCGACTTGTATTCGGGGATTGATCTCGAGAAAGAAGTATTCACCACTTCTAACGTTGGCAAGGTATTCGAAAGTACCAAGGCCTAAGTAATTTAGCCTGCTGGCCATTGACATGGCGCTTTCGATGACTTTGCTGACAGTCCTGCGGTCTTCCACTGGTGTAGGTGCAACTTCGACGATTTTCTGGAAACGTCGTTGTACAGAGCAGTCGCGCTCCCATAAGTGCTTCACACCACCCTTACCGTCTCCAATGATCTGGACCTCGATATGCTTAAAGCCATGGATAGCAGCTTGCTCGGCGAAGACAGTCCTCGAAGGTGACTCTCCAATACACCTTTCCACCGCGTTTTGTAGCGTCTTATCACTCTCCACTAACCTGATACCACGGCCCCCACCCCCATCGACAGCCTTTATCATAATAGGAAAGCCGACAGCTTTTGCAAATGATCTCACATCTTCGACACTGCTCGATGCATTTTTCATAGCTTTTAGTATGGGTACACCACATTCTTCCGCCAGTGCTTTAGCCTTCAGCTTATCTCCCGTCTGTTCAAGTACTTCCCAGCCCGGACCGACGACGAGCACATCTGCTTCCTCCCACATCCGCCGGCTGAACTCGGCGCTTTCACTCACGAAACCATACCCTGGATGTATAGCGTCTATCTTGTTTTCTCTAGCGATCTTGATGATGGAATCAATATCGGTGTAGATGACTGGTGAGACAATCTTAATGGCATGATGTGGTCGGCCTAGAGTGACATGTGTCGTGTCTGTATCGGTGTAGAGAGCAAATGTGGTTGGTGGTGATGGCAGTTCATGGCATGCTTGTAGAATGCGTATGGCTATCTCCCCTCTGTTTACCACCAAAAGACGCTTAATAGGTCGCTGTTGAGGCGGCATCCTTGCAATAGGAGTGTCGTGAAACCAATGCTGACCCTTCAATTCCCAACAAGTGTACTGTAACGAGCCGTTTGGAACACCTTGCTTTCGATCGCTATTGGACAAACACCAATGCTCGCCTTCTGTATCCCATGCAATATAGCTTTCACAGTAAGGGTTCGTTCTTAATTCGACCCCAGTCAGAGGTCAAATCTCATCTTCAGTCCAGCAGTCTAATTGACATCTAGCAAATGTCTTATCAAACAGGACCGCATTGATTCTAAAAGTCTATAAGAGAGGTTCTACTGAAGCTCGGCAATACAAAGGTACACCCAACTTACCCCAGTCTCGGAACTTTATTTCCCCAGATGAGGTCCCTTCAGGAGCCGAGGCAGAAACCCGAGGCGGAAAGTCACCTACCTCGATTGCGGAGTTCAACTGGTGTTCGGGTACGGACTCGTACAATGCTATCGACCTCGTTGATACTTCCTGTAATTGATTCCTTGTGCTTGCCAATGGTTCACAGTTCAAAAATAATTGCTTGTGTTTATGATTGCCGCGTGTCTCATTGAATAGCGATCGTGGGGGCTCATCCTGCTACATATACCGGGAAGTGGAGGTTGTCACCGTGGATACATACATATCCAACAAAAGTGATCCTCAGCAGTTACGTATCTCACGGTCCCAGTATTCAATCAAAAAGCATCCAAGGCAGCAGCTTCGACACATTAAAAGGCGCAATATTTGAGGTCGTTCTCGGCAATATCCACCGCGACAATGGGCAAAATCGAAGACGATCCGGTCTACAACCAACCAATACCGTCCAATCAACCATCAAGCTCAGACTCAAGGGAAATTCCAGCAAAGAACTCAAACCGACCAACATCAGGATCAGACTCTGCTCATCCCGGAGAACAAAAAGCCTACGATGACCCAACCTACAATCAGCCCAAAAGTAGCTCTGGCTCACCGGACGTGAACTATCCGAAGAATCCTACTCAGCCAATCAATGTAGGTGATGGCACTGGCACTCTGACGGAAGATCCAGTATATGACCGGCCAAGATCATCAATTGAGAATTCCGATTCCGATTCAACATCTGACCACCCCACGCATAATCAAGCACAAGCTCGACCTCTAAGGAAGGTATCTGAAGCCGACAGGCCAACTCATTCTATTTCGGACGACCCGACACACAATCAAGCACAGACTCCACCATTGAGAAAGGTCTCCGACGCTGATAGACCAACCCACTCCATCTCAAATGATCCCACTTACAATCAACCTATCCCAACCCCAACCCACGGCAGCAACAGCAGCAACAACTCAAATGACCCTTCGCCCCAACCAGATTCAAACCATGTAATCCCACCAGGAAACGACAAAGACGCAAGCCCGGACCAATCCCAACCTCTCGATGACCCAATGTATTCCCAACAAGGTCACCAGGCCCGCGCAAACTCCCGCCTCAGCCAGCTAACCTCACAAATATCTCCTCCCGCTTCCGAGCCAAACACATCCAAAACCCGACGCCGCAAACAAAAGCCAAAGGACTTCCAATCCGCCCTTCCAGCAGACTATTCCGACGTCCTCTCACATATTTCCACAATGCAGCACCATGCCCGAAACCCACCTGCCAACGACCGCGGTTACACCCGTCAACTGCGCGACGGCAAATTAACGTCCCGTCAACGTATCGCAACGCTCTTGAATCCAGGCACATTCCGTGAACTCGGCTCCATAACAGGGAAAACCACCTGGTCAATCGACCCAAACAACCCATTACACGAGAACGTCGAAGATTTCACGCCGTCAAATAACCCCCAGGGTTTCGGACAGATAACGTGCTTGAAGACAGGGAACATGCCACCCCAAACACGACAGATATACCTCACGTCCGATGACTTTGCGATTCGCAGCGGCCATGCAGACGGACATAACAAGGAGAAAACGCATTACGGCGAGAAACTGGTGCTCCGGCTAAAAGTGCCGGCAGTCAAGCTCGTTGACGGGAGTAGTGGAGGAGGGAGTGTCACGACCATAGCAACGACAGGTTTTAGTTACATACCGCATGTGACGCTGTTGAAGACGGTTATGCTGCAACTTAATGCTGGAATACCGAACTTGGGTGCTGTCGTTGGACCTGCGATCGGGTTAGGTGCTGCGAGGGTCGTCAGTACGCATTTTAGCGTTATGGCTGCGGATATTGGGTCGTTGTTCAATGCTGGGCCGAAGGTCGTGGAAGGTGCGACTTTCGAGGAGGGATTGTCGTTCCAAGACCTCGGTGGGCCGTGGGTGCATTGCTGCAACGGCACGATTGACAATATGGCTGCCAATGAGAAGGAATGTTATGACCAGATCAAGACGGTGCTAGGATATCTGCCGGACTGTGGCAACTTGCAAGCACCACCGTGTTATCCGCCTGACTGGAGCGGCGATGATGTGAATAGAGAAGATGAAAGACTTCGTAGTATTGTGCCGAGGAAGAAGAACAGGATGTACAACCCGTACACTATCATCGAAAGTGTCGTTGACCGCGGTTCATGGTTCGAGATCGGACGTCTCTGGGGTCGAACCGCTATCGTCGGTCTCGCCAGACTAGGCGGCAAACCGGTCGCAATCTTGTCCAACAACTGTGAAGTCAACGGCGGAGCACTGGACGCACTGGGAAGCCAAAAGTTACTGAAACACATCAAATTCGCCGATATATTCAACCTGCCAATCGTGCAATTCGTGGACGTTCGTAAGTACCCCTTTCCCCATCATTCCTCTCCTCACCTCATTCTACCTACCCACCACCTACAAAACAGACACACTAACATCCTATCCAGCGGGCTACGCAATCGGCACCGTTGCCGAAAAGACCGGCGTAATGAAATGGGGCGTCGAACTCGGCAAAGCCTACTACACCTCCACAACGCCAATCTTCTCTGTCCTCGTCCGCCGCGCCTACGGCGTCGCCGGCGGCATAATGCTCGACTCCCGCCAGCCCTGGATGCGCATCTCCTGGCCCTCCGCAAATTGGGGTTCCTTGCCTCTCGACGGCGGCATCGAAGTCGGTCACCGGCATGAACTCAAGACTATTCGTGAGGAGGCGGAGAAGCAGAAAGCGGGGACAGGGGAGGAGGCGTTTAGACGGAGGTATACGGAGTTGGATGAGATGTATACGAGGCTTATGAATCCGGTTAGGACGGCGAATGTGTTCAATGTTGAGGAGATTGTTGATCCGAAGGATACGAGGAGGATTTGTTGTCGGTGGGCGAAGGAGATGTATGGGGTTGTTATGGTGGAGAGGTTGGCGGATCGGGCTAGTAGGAAGATTGTTCCGGTTTTCTCATGATTAGGGATTGAGGTAGGTGTGTAGCTCGGTTGAGAGCCTTTGATTGTGTACGCAGAACTGTGTCTGTCGTAACAAGGTAAGTCCGGTACGTACATACTTGGGGCTAAAGTAGTATTGGCTGTACACGTCTTTCCTCCAAGTCCATCACAGTAGTTGAATCTTTAGTTTCCTCATACAGAAACAAATCCCAGTACCTCAGAATGAGCGACGGTATTTGTTTTGTCCTTTTGTACATCTATCTGTAGCTGTGCCTTAGCATGGTGGGGTGCTTTTGTGGTATTTTTGCAAGCGTTGTTTTTCAACGATTAGGAACATTCGAGGCTGTCGGTCTTGGTCTATTGTCTCCGTCCTTTTCACTTGACTGCTTCTGCACTCATGGTTGACTTGCTTCCCGTTGAACAGACAGATCCATCGTTGACGTTGAGTCCCAAAGCATGTGGTAGACCAGTAGGACAATATGCCAAGGACCAGAATGATCACTGTCTGGAATACAAATCTCACACAATCTTGCCAATTCCCTGTAGACTCAAATAGACATCCGTACCCCATCCATACATACTTTGAACTGCAATACTGCCACTGAAATACTCGGCATATGCCCTGCTTAGCGGCAACCCATATCCCAAGCCTGCAATGCTACTAGGATTTCCACCATTTGTAATGGCACTCAAGCCGTCCACTGCATCGCCACTTGCGGCCTGCTCCGCGTCGTAGGTTGTAAAACTGTAGCTCCAGATGTTGGGCAGTATCTCGGGTGGGATACCACCACCTCGATCACGTATACGAATAGTTATGCTTGGTGCAGCTGCATGAATTGGACCGTCCGTACTCTCGTAGGAAGTGCAGTAATCGGCAAGACCTTCTTGT
The DNA here is from genome assembly GCA_022813445.1 of Neophaeococcomyces aloes. Taxonomy (NCBI): domain Eukaryota; kingdom Fungi; phylum Ascomycota; class Eurotiomycetes; order Chaetothyriales; genus Neophaeococcomyces; species Neophaeococcomyces aloes. The sequence continues at coordinate 413,906 of JAKLMK010000002.1, read as the reverse complement.
GTGTAATCGTAATTACTCTCTTCAGTCACGGAGATTTGCCTTAATGTATCGAGTTTGGAAACTGGCACATCAGGGGCTGCAGCGATGGTGACCTCGATGGGGTGGCTTTCATTCCCAGATTCAATAGTTGCACGAAATGCGTTCTTGATGAGCTCGGTGAGGATGTACTCGAGGTGGACAGGAACGTGGGCGAATGTGGCATCGACTGTGCCATTAAGATTTATGCGTGGTCGGACACCATACTTGAACTCGCAGATGTCCCCTACGAACGCTTCACAAGATCTGATAATCTTTGCAGGCTGGAGAGAAGTATCAATAACACCAATATTGTATGGGTCTGACTCATGCTGGCGGGCGTCAGGAGTGGACGCCAGATGCAGAGCCAAATGTTGTTCTGCAATCAGCCTTGTGCCTATTCGAGCTCGAAGATGTCGGTCTAGGAACTTTGTTACCTCCTCGGCACTGATGTATTTCCTGCATTCTAGGAATCCTTGTGCAAGTGTGGGAATGGTATTGCTATGCGTCTGAACCAAATCAGCCATGACTTCGGTAAACCTTTCCTCCTCTTTTAGTGTGACGATCTGCTTCTGGTAAAATGGCCCAAGAATGGATAACGAGTGCAAATAGTTGTTGTAGATCTTGTTGATATTCGGGTTTGCGACCACGATGAATGGGAGATTCCTGAGGCGCTGTATGCGATGTGCAAGTCGCGCTGGCAGAAGAGACAAGGTGAAGTTGGCTGAGGATAGCAGTGCTTCTTCGGAAAGAGGAGGCTTGCCATGTCTGAGATGGTCAGTTTATTGCTTCTCAACTACACTCATTCTAGTTTACCTGACTAAATCCGCCAGTGTCAGCGGTAGGCGAGGCAGGGCGGCCAATCTCGTGACCTCATCCTCAGATATTTTTGCCGAGGACGGCATCTGCGGCCATTGTCGACTCGCTTTAGGAAGGATAGCATCGAGATTTCTGCGGCGTGTCGTCGTGTGGAAGCATCTCAGACCAAACTGAGGCCGAGCAATGCGCCTAATGCACATAACCATTTTGCTTCGTCCTTAGCATGTTCGAAAATGCAAGGCTCAGAAACGGAGGCGCAAGACCCATCGTCAGTCCACAACAAACAGGGAAGTGTGGGAGTGCTGGTGGTGATCAAGCGTTACGCATCTGAAGCACATTCGATGTTTAGCAGTGTGGTGTAAGTTTATATCATCTTCAGGCATCAAGGCATGAACTCTGTTATACATACCTATGTATGTACTCGACCTGCAGGGATAGAAAGGCATTCGAGTCCAGTCGAAGGACGGTCAGAATAGTCTCAACGAGGAGTTCTGCATTGTTAGGCGAAGCAAAGGAGCAAACAACCATTGCTTAACATTGCATACATACCTACTTCTATCCTTCCTAACCAGATCTCTTAATAATACGTGCTGTACGGGTGGAACCTCCACTCGACACTCGTGCCTAGTGATGTTCGCCGGGAGTTCTTCCGGGCACCGAGAGATCTTACCGGGGCGTATTGTACTGTATCAAAATTACACAGCCTCGTCAGGTCGTGCACTTGGAGTTCGCATGTTTCAGTCTTCAAGAGTTGATTCCATTAACAATCGTTCAGAAACGTGGTGTCAACGAGGCGTTCGTGGAACAGGAACTGGAAATTCGGTCCTTCGAGATTTGAAAGGGCTGTCCATTAGCTGCTGATGAGATGGTCAACGCAGCAAAGCGCATGCGTGCGCTCACACAGGTAAAGTCATTGTTCACTTTTACAAGTCAATACTAATCAAGTTCTAGAGGGTAACAATAACAGTATCATCGGCATTCAATCAGGTCTCTAACATAAGCAGGTTCTAGAGGTCAAAACCGGTCCTGGCGCAATCGTACTCCCACCCGCTCCTAAACCACAAGTCCAACAAATTTACATGCGCCTACCCACTGGCACATACCGCGGTCGAGAATACTACGCCGGCGCCCGCGACTTCTGGCGTGGTCACCTCCAACGTCTGAAGTTCGCGAACCCAGCTCTCCACTGTAACGTAGAAACCGTCCGTACCGGCGAAAACGAACCACTATATCTCAGCATAACCTACGAATCCCCCGACCGTAATGCCCTCTCAAAATTCGACCTCAAATTCCCCAAACCCCTAGCTCGAATACATCCCGAAGTAATCACACAAACAGACGGCGACAACAAGATCGAAAAACCAAACCCCCCTCCAAAAGAAGTTCGCAACCTCCCTAATCCAAACGCACCACAACCAAAACCAAGAATTCTACAAGCCATCCAAATGACACCCGAAATCCGCTCTCACGCACCAAAAGACGAAATCAAAGCCAAACCCCAGCCCGCATCCGACCCAAGCACACCGCAAACAACATCTCCTCCCGAAACAGTATATACACGCACAGTCACATTACCGCTAGGTGGACTGCGAGACAACGAGATATGGCTATGGATAAGACAGCAGCTGAACCTGCATCACAAGACGAGTCCGATGGGACATGAGTCCCAGGAACGTGTGGCGCTGAAGAATCATAATAGTCAAGCGGAGAAGGATAGACAGCGGGTTAAGCAGGGCATTGACGCGATGAAGAGGGAGCAGATGGAATTGAAGAAGGCTAGGGAGGCGGCTGCTAGGATGGCTGCTGATGCTTGATCGCCTGTATGAAAGGAATGTACTTGTATCTGGCCGTGATATTCTCAAAAAAGATGTACAGAGTTTAGCATTGCATACAACATATCTTCATAACGCACTATCTGAAAGTCCTTACTCTTTCACGTCCTATGAAGACTTCTTTGGAAATTTTTCAGTCCAGCACAACAAGACCAAACCGACAGCACCCATTCACTCCTCACATCTTCATTCTAAGTCAACATTATGATCAGACGGCTCAGCCCCGATCCCTTTCTCTCCTCTTCTCGCCTTTCCTTTCTAATGTTCAATAACAGAGATGGATGTTCCATAGGTAGGATGTGCTTCCATTTTCAGCAACGGTTTGTAAATACCTGGACATTGCGGGTGACGATGTGTAGTTTTATATATTTATTCACATGTATACATAAATCTCGCAGGTGAAGTGTTCGAAGATTACAGCGTTATCCAACTTGGGGTATCAGTGGCAGAGGCACGTCGAGCATGAATTCATCGCAGCGAATGGAGATGCTGGACAGGAGAGGGCTACAGCAGTGGCAACGAAAACACGTACAATCGTAAGTCTTGGAAATTCGAAATTCGGATGTAAAGTGTATGTTTGCTACTGATGAGCTGATTTCAATCTTTAAAGTGATCTAGCCTTCATGGACATCGTCTATGGTGAGGTCAGAACTAAGCGTCTCTTCTCTTCACAAGCTGTAATCATCCCAACATGTGACTAGCCAGACAGTGAGGTCGCACTTCTGAACAACCTCTGCAGTAAGCCCCTGGAAGTACTGGAATTCGATGCCAGCGGCCTGACCTCCTCGTCATCGGTGTTAGCGTTAACGAAGGATAGCTGCTTGATCGGACTTGATGTCAAGGGTTGGGGGTTGTCCTCTTCGTTATCGTTTTGCAACTCAATACTGTCTGCTACTGTTGGGCTGAGTGCATTTTCACTGTCTTGGAAGATGGACAAGCCAAGCTTGGATCGAGCAGATGCCCTCATGTTCTGCCGTGGCGTGGGTGTAGTCATCTCTCGGAGGTCGTTCTCAGCGTGACGAGATGTGCGTGTTGCAGGTGTGGTAAGTGTGGAGATTGCCGGTGACAACGGCGACCCTGGCACGAAATGGTTTCCTTCCTGATCCTCGCCAAGCGGTTTAAAGTGATTTTTGAGAGGTGAACACGCTGGCCTTTGCCGTACGAGAGGAGAGAGGAGCTTTGACGTTTCCCATCCGCCTGACGTTCTGTTTCTCCAACCCGTTTGTGCCCGAGCCCTAGGTGTCTGTGCTTTAGCAGAGCAAGTTTTGTCAACGACCACGGTCTGCGAATCTCGCTTCGATTTGGATTTTTTCAGAGGTGGAACGTTGACCGTTACTTTCGACCTCTTTGCTGGATTGACATTCTCCTTCTCATTTGCTTCCAAATTCCTCTTCCTCTTTTGTCCTACAACTTTGGTAACCTTCAGGTCGAGTTCTCCTTGTCGATGCCAAAGATCTTCTCGTCGCTCCTTCAGATCAATTATCCAATCATCACAGTCCATAGCAATGTAGTCGTCAATCACACCATCCCATAAACTCTCAGATGGTCTCGTTCTGTTAACGAATATCACTCGACCGTTTTTCTGGCTGTGAACAATCTTTGCAAATTCCCTGACCACTTTCTGTAGGCCGTGCACTTTGAGTGATGTGCCCATGACGATGAGTAAATCTGGGTTACAAGCTTGGTCGAACGCTATGATCGGTGTGAGCAAGGCGTTCTGTGGGTGATCTTCGCCGTAGAGGACGATGTTAGGTCTGAGCTCTCCAACAGCTAATCCACGCTTCCCCGTAGCTTGTCGCTGGTTACTTTTTGCGGCGCATATCTCACATGTCGGAGCAGCTCGATCAAGGTAGATTTCTGTCGCATCATCTGACCATTTGGTCTCTGCAGCACAAACTCGACACCGAAGGTTGGTCAAATCACCGTGGAGTTGGACCACTTCGCAACCAGCATCGAAATCGGTATTCTGTGTGACTTGCGGGCGAGGAGCCTCGTAATTTTTCTTCATGAACCTTCGCTTATTTCCTCTTCCACGCGACAAATCCATGCACATGCCCTCCCTTGCCTCAAGACCATCGATATTCTGCGTGTAGCATCTCATTAACCTGCCGCCATCACGAAGTGTCCTGATAAATTTGTGCGTTGGACTCGTCTGCTTTACTTCGTCCTTGATCTTTTGTCTCAGAGTTGCGATGAACTGGTAGAAAGTCGTTGTTGTCTCAGCACTCTGAAAGACGCGTGCATTAAATAGATCTTCGCCCTTCATGCGCGATGATGGGGAAGACTTATAGCTGCTTGAAGAGAATATGGAAGATTGAGAGGATGATGGCTCGTCGTCGTCACTTGTGTAGGCCTTGCGTTTCCTGGAAGGTGTTGCAGGATTTGAAGGAGGCGGTGTAGGGAGCGAAACTCGGTCTGGGATAACGTTGTAGAGTCCATCTTTGGATCGGAAGTCCTAGTGACAGATCAGCGCATTGCCGGATAGTCCTTAAGCGTCACCTATACAGGAATACCGCAGCTGGTGCTAATCCCTGCACCAGTGATCACCAGTTGTTTGTGAGATCTTGCAAGTAGATCTGCGACATCTTGCAAGGCTCGATCGTCGCCTGTGACAATTTCCCGTAGTGGCATGTTGGATAGTCAAGCGTAAGAGCTGGCAGTAGATCAGTCTGTCTCGAGTAGCAGAAGGTCGCAACATGTAGCAACTTCACTTGCGACGAGGTCGAAGTTCCCGAGTCGTGTCAAGTTCGTGTATAGGCGTAGTGGAGCCCCAGAGCTGGAGGGGCTGGGGACGAGATATGCTGTTCTGGCGCGTCAAGGACGCGTTCAAACTTCATATCGCATATACCAATGATACACATAAACTGTCTGATGCCGATGTCTGAGGTGGCAGCGTGTTCAAGTGGCTGTATGTGCAAATAAGATGAGTAAAGAATGGAAGTCGCGTCTCTGATCAGAAGGACGAAGCTTCTTATTTTGATATACAAGGCGGGAGATCGACCGCTAAATTTAAGCTTCAAGTTGACCTCGGAACATCCACATCTGTTACTGCATGACGTGAATGCTCTACTTGTAGTTTCGCCATTGAATCGCTCCAATGCATTTAAGGTCATTCTCCGACAACAGCTGAAGCTCTCGTATTCTATCGCACAACAAAATGTTTCCACTTGATGTCCCTGATTTATGCTTGCGTGCCGTTCTCCTCGACTTCAACAATCTCCCACCAATCGTGATACCGCATCTCCGACCAGTCGTTCAGTTCATCCTTTGTCTTTCGTCGCATTCTGGGATATTGACCAAGCTCATCAGGAGACTCGCCTTTGATAGCTGTGTTCCCGAGTAACTGCTGTAGATGTGCTTCCTCACGAAGTCGATTCGCTTGGTCAAGCCTTTCCATGTATTCGTCCTGTTCCTCCTCAATCATTAAGTGACGTCGCTTCCGACTTATATACCTGTTGGTTTCTGGTTCTGCACTAATTCTGTCGGAGGTATCACCTCCCTCAGAAGTGTCGTTCTGCTCATAACCGTCGTTTCCGGCCAGAGGCTCACTTGGTGAAGAGCCAGAAGAGTCCTCATGATCCAGTCCTTCGTCGCGACTATCTTCCGCCAGGACATCTTGTCCTTCCACTTCATCATTCTCAGTCGTATCACTCCCTGCCGAAGACATGCTCACTAGACTTGATAACGATCGCGATCTGCCACGAGCACGACGAATGGAGAGTACATCCTCAATCTGGTGTGGACTAAGTTGCTGACGCACGCTTTCACCCTTGCGATTGTTCCCAACAACAACTCGCAATTTACTTCTCTTCACGAAACCGATCCAGTAATCGAATCCGCTCAAAGGCATGTTGATCACATCCAGCGCAGCTTCAACATCTATGTCCTTCAGAAGGTTTGCCGGGCCACGGCCAGGCTCTGCTTGTGCTCGAATGCGAGACTTAGCCAAGAATAGAGCTGTTTGCAAAATCCTCTGTACAAGGCTCACCACAAGGCTGTAGAATGTATCAATGACATCCATGGTCAAGTTTGGTTCTTCGTCATTCTCGGCAAGCTGCGTCCAGTGCGTATGCGCACTGTCTTCAGGTATGTTCATAAATAGTCTTTTGCTCAGTTCCAAGAATGTCGCGAGGTGAAACATGGAATGTTTTGCAACCGGCTTCGATGGATGAGCTACTACTTCAGAATCGCTGTGTTGGTCAGTGTCTGCTGTATCTGCCCCTGCATCAAGTCTTTCGGCGGTCTCACTGTCCACGATCCAAGGCTCATGTCTCCTGCCTCTAGCAGAAGCTTGATCGTAGCTTTCCTGAAGCGCTGATAGGGCATCAGCTGCATTTTCGAGCATTGCTTCGCATTCTTCACCAATCTCGACCGCTGCATCTATATCTGCGTGCGAAATGCTTTTAGCGTGGCTGGCGAACATTTGCCTTTCCCTTTCCGCTTCCTTCAATCGATCGACATAGTCCTTAATTTCAACTTGTGATTTTGTTTGTACAGCAGCTGCCAGGCTTGGTAGATCGTGACGACCTTTGCGTGAGAGTGTTGAGAAGAACTGACTTTTCTCTGGTCCTGTCCATTCTACACAGCCGTATTGGCTGTCACGAAGAGACTTGTCGTCAGCATCTTCTGAGCAAGCCGCGTTGAAGAGCTCCAGATATTGGTCGCTGTAGTGCTTTTTAAGCCTTTGCCATTTCAGTTCATGATGGTCTTTGTCATTGTCTTGTTTGCCTGGGGATAGGTGTAGTGATGTGCCTGTGCTGGCAGATGAGTCTCCATCCTGGGGTAAGTCATACTCCAGATCTGAGCCATCAATAGAATCGTTCTCGATCCTCGCATCATCGCCACGACCTTGTTCCATAGTTGTCAATTAGTCTTATCCCTGTGAGCTTCATCACAATCCAACAATACAGACTCTTGCTCTCGACCTCGATCATTTTGGCAAGACAATGAATTGAAAGTCAGGTGATCTATTCTGCGTAATAAGGTCCACTGCTGTACGCTGAGATATCACCTTCACTTTCAACGTTGTTGGCTATTGCGGAGACACCCTCGCCGCCAATTTCGAACACTCTTACCACGTCACTGTAAGCACACCCCATGCATTGAGTATGTTCTTCAAGATGAAGAGGCAGGAGCAGTATTATTCTTGGCAGGACAGTTCTGACAGAAAGTGCTTCTTACTGTAGAAAAGAAAGAAAATTACGAGGAACCTGGAACCACAATTTTAAGTTTCAGCCTCGTCATCCACCCTACATAACCTCTGGATTCATGACGCTGCCTAATGCTCCCTTCCTCATACTCCCTGTGAAGCATGCTGAGGCGAGCAACATGGCTGTATCAGGTATCATGGTCGCTGAGAGCCATTCGTCACCCTCGAGTCTGGCGACGCAACCTTGCGAGTGTTGTCGCAGGCACGCCTCCACTTATTCGTGAAGAAACAATCCGCCTCCGGCAGTATCAGGAAGAATGCATACAATCAGTCCTCTCCTACCTAAAGAGCGGTCATAAGCGTCTTGGAATCTCTCTAGCGACAGGCAGTGGGAAGACCGTTATCTTCACCCATCTGATCGATCGAGTTCAAGCCGACAATGCAAAGGCAACAAAGACGCTCATTCTAGCGCATCGGCGCGAGTTGGTTGAACAAGCAGCCAGACATTGCGCAAAAACATATCCGGACAAAACAGTGGAGATAGAGATGGGCTCACAGCATGCGTCGGGCATGGCGGACATCACGATTGCATCGGTGCGCAGTCTACAGATGGGACGCCTTGAGAACTACAACCCGGAATTGTTCAAACTCGTGCTAGTCGATGAGGCGCATCACATTGTTGCGTCTGGTTACCTGGAAGTACTTGAGCACTTCGGCCTCGATGAGCCTCGTTCAGATGGACCCGCCTTGGTCGGTGTCTCCGCGACCTTCTCCCGCTTCGATGGCCTTCGTCTAGGCACAGCGATTGATCACATAGTCTACCATAAAGATTACGTTGATATGATTGGGGAGAAGTGGCTGTGCGATGTCAAGTTCACTACCGTTAAATCCAATGTCAACCTTTCACGAGTCAAAACCAGCAAAGACGGAGACTTTGCCCTATCTCAGCTCTCAGCAGCAGTCAATAATGACGAAACGAATGAAATTACAGTCAAGTCTTGGCTCGCGGAAGCGGGCGATCGTAAGTCGACTTTAATCTTCTGCGTGGACCTCAACCATGTTGCAACTCTGACCGACACTTTCCGGAAGTACGGTATTGATGCAAGGTACATCACTGGTGAAACCAAGAAAAAGATCCGTGGGGACCGCCTTGACGCATTCAAGAACAGAGAGTTTCCAGTCCTCCTCAACTGCGGCGTCTTCACTGAAGGCACAGATATGCCAAATGTAGATTGTGTCCTGCTAGCTCGACCCACCAAGTCACGTAATCTGCTGGTTCAGATGATCGGACGAGGCATGCGTCTCTACAAGGGGAAGCAAGACTGCCATGTCATCGATATGGTTGCAAGTCTTGAAACCGGGATCGTAACAGTACCTACCCTTTTCGGTCTTGATCCTAGTAAGGTCGTCAAAGGTGCAACATCTGGCGAGCTTAAAGAGCTAAAACAGCGAAAGCTTGATGATACTACCCTCGACACCCTCCTTGACTCCAACAAGCGCAGTCCGAGCAACATTGACAACAAGAATCTAACTTTCACACATTACGACTCAGTCCATGATCTAATCGAAGACACTTCAGGTGAACGACATGTTCGCGCAATCTCGCCCAACGCGTGGGTCCAGATTGACAGCGACAAATACATCCTGGCAGCCAAAGGTGGAATATTAAGTCTCGAATGCCATCATGCTTCCGACACAGTGCGCAAAGAATCCAAGCATAAAGCTGCAAAAAGCAATCTCACATTACAAACCAATGTCGCGACTTCTGCCAATGCTCCCTCAGCTCTCTACCATGTAATCTACAAGTACAATCTCCCGCCAACCGAAACAACCAAATCCCCCTGGTCCCGCCCTCGAACTATTGCAACCTGTGAGACTCTAGCGGCAGCTCTCAACGCCGCCGATACCTTTGCGGCGAAGAAGTTCGAGCGGCTCTTCATCGCGACATCTTCGACTTGGCGAAAAAGTCCAGCTAGTGAGGGTCAACTGTCGTTCCTTAACAAGTTGCGAGCTGTGACGGAAGACGAGCCACTGACTGAAGACGATTTGACCAAGGGGCAGGCAGGCGACATGATCACAAAGATCAAATTTGGAGCGAGAGGCAGGTTCGACAAGTTGATGGTGAAGAGACGTAAGATGGAGAGGCAGGAGGAGAAGGTCAGGGAATTAAGAGAACGGGAGAAGGTTGAAGTTGGTCCTTTGGCTATGTAGCAGAAATGACGTAGCCCTTTGACTGAGCCATTATCACTATGTCTTTTGAAGGTAGTAGCAAGGCTGAAGATTATGTTTCTCAGTTCCGAACACATGCCTCTTCTCCAGCACCGAAGCGACCATATGCATTAGTTCCATGCGGCCCTCGGAGATCACACCAATCATGCGTCGCTCATATGCGAGCCTATCAAACCGCCCCTTTGTGCCCCAAGCAGTCAAGTTGTCAGGATGGGGCTGAACAAAGGTGAAGCCTGGAGCATACCAGCCTGAAGAGTTTGAGGTCTTAAGATTCTTCTGCTTAGTGAAGTCCATGAACGTTTTCGTACGATTGGCATTAATAAGGCTGAACTACAATGGCACAACCATTGAGTACAAACACTCCTACCTCTCATCTACAGGTCAAACGCATCGGTATAACACAGCTTATACCATCTGAGAGCTCAAGTGATATCGTTGTCGATATTTGCTTTGTCCATGGTCTTGGCGGACACCCGCAGAAAACATGGCAGTACGGGGAAGACGTAGAAGCAGAGCTGGCAGCACCCAAGAAATCCTCCAAGTTGTCCCGCCGATGGCCGTGGTCGAAGAAGCAAGCACTGGACCGTTCAGCACTTCCGACACAAGTCGAGAGTCGTGGCCAACAACACCTCCGTTGCCTACAGAATCTGAGTCCGGGATTGATCCTGGTCCGGCCTATCAGCCTCGAGGACCAGATGAGCTGAGATCTTGTTACTGACCCTTCGACCTTGTACCTAAAGATTTTCCTAATACCAGGATTCTAGTATACGGTTATGACTCGGACCCCACGCATTTCTACAAAAGCAAAACAAACCAGATGACAATCAGTCAGCATAGCCGTCAACTTCTCCAAGCTGTTACGAATGCCCGAGCTGACTGTAGCAGCCGACCGCTTATCTTCGTGGCTCATATCTTAGGAGGAATTCTAGTCAAGGATGCCATAATAGAGTCTCGCAAGCCAGACCAGCAACAAGATTCGAAAAAGGTCGCGTTGTCTTGTGTTGCGATCATGTTCTTTGACACCCCTCATCAAGGTGCTGGTGCTGCAAAACTGGGCAAGATCGTCAGCAACCTTGTGAGTATCCTGCCATTAGCTCCGAGCACGAGTACGAAAATACTGGGGACGCTTCAACCGGATTCAGAGAAGCTAGAACAGGTGCTACTTGACTTCAACGGCGTGCTAGATCAACAAGCTTCTACCACCTCTCAAATGCAACTGTACAGTTTCCGTGAGGGCCTTGAGTACAGCAAGATCAAAGGCTTTGACAGCAAGGTAATTTCAAGCTGAATCTGACAATGCGAGATTGCTAAAGATCCATAGGTCGTGCCAGACTTTTCCAGCTTCTTCGGCCGACGGCTAATCGAAAAGGAATCGTTCGTCATGAAAAACCATATCGACATGTGCAAACTTGCCCTATTCGACGACGCGGTCTCTGATACGTACAACAACGCTTTTGTACCTGCAGTTCGTGGCTATATAGGTGCCATTAAGGAAAGGTCGAAGAACGCGGATAACGAGGTTGCATCAGGTGAGTGACAGAGGACGTTCCTTATCGAGGTACGAACCGGACAGATCCATAGCTTCATAACGGCACTGACATATCAAGGCTTGCGACGCCACTTTGAATATAGCGGCAGACTCGATCGACTTTCCCAACTTGAGAACTTCGATATCAACCCGGCCAGCTTGGATTGGATATGGACATCCGTCTTTGCAACATGGCTCGGTCAACCAGAGCCAATTTTCTGGATACGAGGTGAAGCCGCGAGCGGGAAATCTACACTCATTCTCTACATCGCAAAGTCTAAAATGACTCTCCAGCTTCTACAATCAGTATCGAGCGCGTCTTGGGTATGTATTTACCACTTTTTCGATTTCCGAGCCGACAGCAGACTAGCGAACAATTTTGCGGGTGTACTACGGTCATTGATCCTGCAAATCCTTACTGTTGTTCCAGATATTGCCTTGAATCAAACCGATCTGGTATCTCTACGTGGCTTGAACAAACCTGAACAGTCGGACGTCTTGAGCTCGATTCCAGTGGACGTGTGTCGTCAGTCTCTGTTCGCTCTATTACGGGGGTGCGAGCAACATGTTCTGATTCTTCTTGATGGCCTAGACGAATATTCTGGCGAATATAGGTCGCTCATCGCGCTGCTGAAGGGCTTAGGGGCTCTTCAAAATGTCAAAGTGTGTTTCGCCAGTCGGCCTATGAATCTGTTAGACACTGCATTCGAGAACGTAGGTCAGTTGCTGATGAATGAGGTCAATCGGCCTGGTATACGCGCCTTTGCAGAGAATCTCTTTCGCTTGGAATTCGAGAACTCAAGACATGTATCCCACATCGACTTCGCTGACATTGTAGAGGACCTTACCGAGAAATCTCAAGGTGTCTTTCTTTGGGCTCATTTCGCAGTCGAGCAGATGATCACAGGTCTTGCCAGTGGCCAAGACGTGACTTCTTCTCTATTAAAGAAGAAGCTAGCCGATGTGCCTCCAAAGCTTCATGACATTTATGTCAGGATTGTCCGTAAAATCCCTCTAGAACTGAGATCCTTTGCGGTATTGGCCTTGCTTTTGAGCATTCATGCCATCGAAACGATCAGTATAAATCTGCTCAGAGACGCCATGCAACTTGTTCCCGAGCTTGATGGTGCGTTTCGTGATGCAAAGCAGATCGCCGAAGAAAGCTATCATGATGAAAGCTTTGAAAAGATTGTGCGAGAATCAACAGGCGGACTTTGTGAGATTCTGTCATCTCGTGGCAGAGTGTTTGGCACTTATTCAGAAATGAGCGCTGTCCGTTTGATACATCGATCCGTGGAGACATATCTCCAGGATTATGGTTGGGTAGCCCTAGGTGTGAACAGCATGCCTCACGTGCTGGCTGATGAGCTCTGGCTGAATATACTCGCGACAGAACTCCAGGAATCAACTTCCACTATCAAGACTATCACGAGGGGCTTCAACTCGAGTTTACCCAGCCCAGAGACTGACAACGTTTTCCAGTACTACGTACCGGAGATTGGAGTTAACGACGAAGACGAAGCTTGGACCGAAGACGACAACGTATCAACGGCGCGGGAAGGCTTGGTCCACGACTCGGGTAGTTCGCCGTTATTGGTATATGTAACATCCTTCGTCTTTGACCATGCCGCGAGATACGAGCGCAACACAGCAGTATCTTCGTACCCTTTGCTACGAGCTGTCATGACCCCGAACCTTGCGAAAGCACATTCTGACCTCTTCCGCAGTGGTTGTATGTGTCAACCGCTGGAATTCCAAATCGAACATGATTGGGCAGCGCCCTCAGAGGCAGTGCACGTGGCTATTGGTCATCGGATGTACAGATATCTTGACGCTTACGTGAGCGAAGGCCCTGACCTTCCTGAGGCAAGATCGCGCGTGAATGAGAACCGGTATGTTATGGAAAATGACACTGCGATATTGAGCTCCACTGCCGGCCAGGTCGTTGTGTGGACAAGAAAGGAGATGGCTCTGTCCTGGGCCCTCGAGTATGCCATTTTCAGACCCGATCCAGCAAGATCGTTAGCGCTAGGAGTGGCCTTGCAGTATGACACGAATTTCAGTGACCTTCGGCTACTTAATGCTATTGTCAAGTCAACACCTGCCGTTGTTGAATCTCTACTCTCGGTTCACAAGCCACGAGCTTTTACTGCCAGACTAAATAGGGAATGGCAATGCCATAGTACTCTTATCAAATCTAAGCTACTGCTCAATGGCGCAACAACAGCAACCTTCAGACCATTTTGGGGCGTAGGAAGAAGGAACATCGTGGGTACCGCCGCTATCATTGACCACTTGAAGGATGCAGGGGAAGACATCAACGGGATCTGCGGTCCTTTTGGTACAGTACTGCACAGTTTCATGGACAATACACCAGAAAGGCCTAGTCGTTTCAAAGACAAAGTTTTTGATTTGCTGTTGGCGAAAGGAGCAAATCTCCACGTGGTAGGACCATATGGTAATGTCTTGGAGTTTTTGTGGTGGCGAGCAAATTGTCGATGCTGGGAGGAGAGCTATAGATGTCGATTTCGGCGGCTCTTCAAGAGACTAATTGAAGCCGGGGCAGTCAATAGTCGCCCAGGACCAGATGGAGTTATTCCCACGCGTGATGAGATGCTCAATTGGGGACCAAGGCTGTCAGTCGTGCCAATTTACCGTTGTCGGGGAGGTAGGCCAGCCTTAGGTACGTAGCGAATGTTCACGACCTTATCTCTCAGACTATCGCATTCGCTTTATGTCAGAAATTGCCATGATTTCTCACAAACTTGCATTTTTCACCATAAAGATATTCACCTTGTGAAGCGATCAGCAGTATGGGCCTGGATGGAAAGCTTTTGCCTCAGTTGAAGATAACAGAAGTTTGCTCAATTTTGTCATGCGCTGTCTGACCCATACACAAAGTAAATACGTACAGTACTCCTGCTTTTTCCCCTTTTTCCTGCTCACTTCGAGCTCTGCAAACACTACACGACGTACGGACTTGAAGATTCAGTACGACCATACCCCCTTAAAAGATTCTACATGTTCGTGAACAGAGTGTGATGCTGCTCCTTGTCGAGAAAGTGGTTAATTGATTGATCACAAGGCTTCTGGCGGAGCTCAAGACAAATTAGTCCTTCAGGTCCTCATCAATAGAGTGAACTACTTGATTCTCTACCACGAAGTAGGTCAGGGACGTTTATGCAGTGTAGATGAGCTATCATGTCATGCTGCTGAGCTTTCGCTGGTTGAGGAAAGGGACACAGCTGTCGTCTCAGGTGCGGTTGATGGCTTGGCGAAGAAACGAAAGGTTCTTTTTGAAAGGAACACCCGGAAGAGCATCGTAGCTTCCTGTTCTCACAAAGTGTATGATCGATGAGTCGGTAAGAAATTGTAGGATATCCATGTCCGCTCATACTATACATGTGTCATACAAAGAGCGAAAGAAATCATAGGGGTTGTAGAGGACTTGACGAGGTGGCTGTCGAAGGGGAGCAAGCCACATCAAACTCAGCCACAACTGTACAAGGTGGACCAATTATTGTCCACCAACCAACATCAACATCAAAAGTATTAATACCATCCTTAAGCCAGCACTCTAACCCATATTTTCATATCTATCCAAACATACACTGTGCACGCTGCATCTAACCGGACAGAGACTCAAAATCACGTCAGAACCAAGAAATGATTTAACACTATTCTCGCGAAACGAACTAAATAAAGATCAACAACATCCTTCAACTCACAATACGACGCTCTATCGTTTCACCCCCTTGTCAACCCATCACACTAGCTCGCGAAACAGACTAAACCAGCAACAACCTTCATCAACCAACCCATCATGTCAACAACCACAACCACCACAGCTCCCCCAAACCCTCTACAACCAGACGCCCTCTCCCCAACCAACTGGACGACCGCCCAAGAACTAACCCTCCTCCGCTCCCTAGTCCACACAAAACCAATCGGCATCCACAAAAACTTCCGCATCCTCTCAATCCACTCCGCCCTCCTCTCATCCAACACAATCCCCCACCCAATCTCCTCGCATCCGCACGCCAGCACTATTCCTGGTCTGTGGCGGAAACTCGAGAGCCTGTATGATCTCAAGGCCCTTGATGAGCGAGAGGACAGTGGGATCGTCGATGATGATAGTGATGAGGATGGTGAGGCCGAGGGTGATGATGAAGAAAGGAAGGGCAAGGAGGAGTACTGGCGTGATTTCGAACTCAGTGGCCATGATGGTGGAGACGGGGAGTTTGAAAGGATGATGTGGGAGCGGAGACTTGCTGATGGGGGTGATGAGGATTGGTCTGACGATGGCGATGGAACTAAACAGGATCGAGAACGAGAGAGCACGACGGTCGGTGACAGTGAGGAGCCGGAAACGGAGTTGAGGAGTAGTCCCCCCATCGACGCCGGATCAGCACGCGGCACGCGATCATCTGGCCGCCGCGCGCTCGCGGGCCGTAGGGTGACGGAAGTCAAAGTTGAAGGTACCGGTACTGGAATGGCAAGCGGAAGGGCCGCGAGCAGGAGGACGAGTAAAGCTGCTACTATCACAACTGCTACCGCTACGTCAAGTGTTGATGGTGACGACACGGAGATGCAGGATGCGGAAACGGCGGCAGAGGGAGATGAGGCGGTGGGGAGTGGTGAAGAGAATGGAGATGATGAGAGTGAGGATGAGAGTGGAACTGAGGAGACTACTGAGGATGATAGGAGGGGGAGTAGTGGTAGGGTCGTTGGGAGAGGACGGGGTGGAGCGAGGAGGGGTCGAGGAGGGAGACGGGGGCGGAGGGGGAAATAGAAGTAAGGTAAGGTAGTTTGAAGTGATCGTTTTTGAAGATAATACGTATGTATGTATTTCTGTACTGAAAACAGACTCTGTTATCTAAGTACGTCTTACGTCGACTGCAAACCCTACCGCTGCTACTGTTGCTGCAGCTGCAGATTCCCCTCCCCCCTCCCTCTGTCCTTCTCCCCACCTCTAGCTCTCTTAAAACACCCAAAACTATTCCTACTATCCTCCCTCAACTTCTTCAGTACCCCCCTCATAACACCCAGCTCCTTCTGCAAATCACTTCTCGCATCATTAGTCGTCCGTTTATCCAGCTCAACATAAATCTCATTCTGGATCTCTCCGACCCGTTTGCTGGTATATTGTGATAGGGTCTGGGCGATGAATTCCGTGTCGAGAGTTGCTTGGATTAGTGCGGCTAGGGAGTAGCGGTTTTGGGTGCGCTCTTTGAAGCCATTCAGCAGGGCTTGGGATGTGGTTTCGAAGAAGTGGGAGAGGACTTCGTTGACGAGGTTTGAGGTGTTATTGGATGTGTTGGGGTGAGATACGGTTGTTGAGACTTCGGTGTGGATGTTGACTAGGACCATGAGCGAGGCGTAGACGTGCGGGCTGACTTGGTCTGGACGAGTTGTTTTGGGCTCCCAGGTTGGTGAGTTGATGCCGTTTTTTATTAGCTGGGTGATGTATGTTATTGTTGGATTGGTGTATGATTGGAATAGTTGTCTGTCGATTTCGATGAATTTGTCGTTTATTTGCTTGCTTTCATCGGTTAGTCTGACGTTGAATAGTTCTTCGAAGAGGTGGATTAGTTGTGGGACGTATTCGCTTTGGAGGGATTTTACGTTCGACATTGTGAGTAGGAGTCTAACGTTGTGGTTGGAGGCATCGATGCTGTATGATGCCGTGTCAGTTGTACTGTCAGCTGATGAATTGTTGATTGACTCCGGAACCATAGTCCATTCACTAATTTCTGGGGTTGCAGTCTGTTCTGAGTTCTGGACCATACCCTTCAGAATCGTGAATATGCTTTCCACGAATTGTTGTCTGACCAGCTGCATACTCCTCGGTGTTGGTGGTGATATTAACGACCTTGCTGCTGGTTTCTTAACACTCTCCGAGAAGTATAGTATTTGCTGTAGTCGGTTGAGTATGGTGCGCTCGTAGTACGACACGTAACCTGGAAGCCTGGTATTGTTACGCTTATCAGACGATCTCAACCAATCCTCAAGTTGTCTGCAATTTTCTGAGTCTTTGCCCCACGCAATGCACGTAACTGTCAGACATCGCTCTCTCGTAACAGATACAAGTGTCTTAATCTTGTCACACAAAGAGCCGTTCCGAGATACCGGATCGATGGCCATCATTCCACCGACCCCAGACGCGAGTACTGCCAGCATCTCACTCAGGTATTGTAATGCACTCATTGCATTCGAGTGGGGTGGCCAGAAAGCAAAATCGTCCCATATATCTCCTGTCTTCGTAGGTGGTGGTGGCATGTTTTTCTCGTCGAGATTGCCGAGTCTGCCTTCGGAAGGCGAGAACATAGGAGTCATTGGCGTCGGAGTGCCATTCGTCAATGGTGAGAATAAGGATGAGATATCTTCTGTAGGACTCTCGGCGAACAATGTACGCAAGGCATCATGCACGAGATTCACAAGCTCGGCAGCACCATTTGACAAACCACGGACGCCAGCATCAGACAGTCGGTGATGCCTCTTACTCTCGCCATTGAAACCAGCAGGAAGAGATGTTTCCTTGCTGCCGTCTATGTAAGATTTGGCTGTCTCCCAGAACGCAGCAATCTCGCCTAGTAACCCGTTCGTTGGTGACAATAACTTGTTGACGTAGGTAGAGACTGTTCTCCAAAAGTCTAGTACTTGCTCATTGTCGGTCGAATCTGAAGTTTCCCGAACAGCCGAGCGAAGATAAGATGCCGCTATGTCGGGTGATGGTGGCGCTGTAGCGGCAAGACGCCTCCTCAGGACTTCGATCTCCATTCTCGACCTCTCAGCAACAGCAGTAATTTTGTTCTTCAGATTATCGTAGCGGCTAAGTAGCCATACCCATATTGGATTGTCTTCAACGCCCAGTTCCAGGAGGATGCCAATAAGCTCAGCATGCTCATCTCCTTGATTTGAGTTAGAAGTCGGATAGATGGTTTGGAGGTTGCTAAGCCGCCGCCAGATATCGCGCTTAAGGTTTTTCACTTGCTCCTGGACATCTGCCCACATCCGACCAGTGACCAATAATGTGTGGACTTGATCGTTGGTCAACGGCTGACCAGTCTGCATAGCTTTATCCCCTAATCTTGCTGCATCATGTGCACGAGTGCGGGCCTGATTATACACATCTACCACTTGTTCGTAGTTCTTTTGCTGAGCAGCCAAACTCAGCTCACCACCTAGCTCATACAGATAACGATCTTTCTGAACAGCTTCAGCTACAGCCTTCAAGCTTGCCTCCCGCTCCCGACCCTCAAGCGCTGGTCCCCACACATCTTCAGCTTTCTGAGAGACCTCGATTAGCGGTCCCTTGATACCTTTGACACCGTACTCTGTTTCTTTCCGTAGAGCATTTTTGCTCGGCTGTGGCGGGGGAGCAGTGCTTCCGGTACTGGTGATTCTCTGGTGGAGACCACTCTGTCGACTGACTTGACGAGAATGGCGAAGCCCTCGCGGACTTGGTGGTCCCCCTCCGGCTGGAGGCTGGTCGATCCCCTGATTTCGCATCTCTGTGTAGACGTTGTCAATGGTAGCTTTGGCGCGCACGAAACGCTCGAAGTTCGTTTCGACCAGGACTTTCAGAGAAGCAGATTTCTGGTCAATCGACCTCTCCAGATATCTCAACCCTTCCACCAGATCTGCGGTTGATGCATCTGAATGTGTCTGTGAAAGGAGATAAGCAGGGGAGAAGGTAGTAGATGACAGCAGAAACCTGTTTCGTAACCTGATATCTTGCTCGATAGGCAAACCACTTTGTCTCAAGGAGGTAATGACGCTTCTAGGCCCGCCTAGCGGATCAGGCTCATCCTTCTGTACCAGATTAGCTCGTCCATCGTGAGTCTGCTGGGAACCAGGAATGAGAGTTCGTCGATCGCTGGCAGCTCGTTCAAGTGCGGAGTATCGAGATCGTGATCTCCTGACACCAACCTTACTGTCTTCATCCTCATCGTTGCTCTCGTCAAGCTCAGTTGGCCATTCAGTAGGATAGACAGACTGTAAGTTATAGTGGTTAAGGACGTTTCTTTCCAGATCTGCTGCTCCTGGGGTCGCAAACATCTTCAACGGATGTCAAGCACCTGATAGCTAGCGTGACTCATCAACGCCGTATGTACGGCAGGATTAGGTGCTATAACAAACGATTGTAAGACTCCAACAATCACATAGGATGGAGGACATCGAGGAGGAAATCACGTGTTAGATTGTGCATGAGTGGAACGATAACCCGAGCGCACTTGCCCGAAAAAGGGAGAAGGTTAGCGTGGTTGGTGCTGGGTGACGTTGAAGTTTAGCTGCAAGTGCTGGAGCTGTGCAAAGCCTTGCAAAAGTGCCGTCCTAGCACCCCGTCGCATCTATACACTCACTAATAATCGTGGACTTGCCTTTGATCTTGCTCGAGTCTTTTCAGAGCTTTTGAAAGTTTCACAATCGACTGATCACAGCGGTCCGTCATGATTGCACCCCGTATGTTCGCGTCAAGCACCCGCCAGTGTCTGCGAAAAGCTTGCCAGCAACCAAGATGGACACCTGCATGCTACCAGGTCTGTCCTCACCTTTACAGAGACATTAGCGAATACGATTGCTAACGCATTAGCAGATTAGAGGATATGCCACTCCATCCTCGGATCCCGTCGCCCATTTCAAGGGAAAGAAGGGCTCGGACGGGAAGTTCACAGTCACACTAATTGAAGGAGATGGTATTGGTCCTGAAATATCACAATCTGTCAAGGATATCTACTCGGCAGCCAAAGTACCCATCAAATGGGAGTCGGTAGATGTAACACCCATCCTTAAGGACGGCCGCACCGCCATTCCAGACGACGCTATCGAGTCAGTAAGGAAGAACTATGTCGCTCTCAAAGGCCCACTAGCAACACCCATTGGCAAGGGTCATGTTTCGCTCAACCTTACACTGCGAAGGACATTCAACCTGTTCGCTAACGTGCGGCCCTGCAAGAGCATTGCTGGATACAAGACTCCTTACGACAATGTCGATTTAGACTTGATAAGAGAAAACACCGAGGGAGAATACAGTGGTATTGAGCACATCGTTGTCGATGGAGTCGTTCAGTCGATCAAACTCATCACCCGTGCAGCTTCGGAGAGAGTTCTCCGATACGCTTTCCAGTATGCTCAGGATATTGGCAAGAACAAGGTTCGAGTTGTCCACAAAGCTACCATTATGAAAATGAGTGACGGTCTTTTCTTAAGCACCGCCAGGGACGTTGCCAAGGATTTCCCCAAGATCGAGTTCGATGCTGAGCTGCTGGACAATGCATGCTTGAAGATCACTACCGACCCCACTCCCTACTCAGACAAAGTTTTGGTCATGCCTAACCTTTACGGTGATATTTTGTCAGACATGTGTGCCGGTCTTATCGGTGGTCTTGGTCTGACTCCTTCTGGCAACATTGGTGATGAATGCTCGATATTCGAGGCTGTTCATGGTTCTGCGCCTGATATCGCTGGCAAGGGCCTCGCCAACCCAACTGCACTGTTGTTGAGTTCCATCATGATGTTGAGACATATGAGTCTGAACACTCATGCAGACCAGATTCAAACTGCCATCTTCAAGACGTTAGCAGACGGAAAGACATTGACTGGTGATCTTGGTGGAAAGTCAAAGACGCACGAGTATGCACAGGCAATCATTGACAACCTCCGATAGACTTGACATTAATACCCTTGTCGTTTGTCTGGTGGAAAGTGTTTTTTAACTCGAGCGGCTCTACGTAGATAGTTGGGATGCAATGAATTATGGTCTTCAGGTTTGATTCTGTAATGAAATTTTATATCATGTCCTAGCGATGTGTAGAACCCCATACAGATTGCATTTCAAAAACCATCCCTTTTGCAGAAAAGGTCTCCTGCTGACATTGACCACAAATATAAGGCATACCACTTCGCATCTCAGGCTTGCCACTGTCTGGTGTGGCGTTGACGGAACTCGGAATAGTCCCGCTCGGCGATGTCTAATGCGGTAATATGTCTTCACTCAGAGGTTTTTATGTAGGAAATCCTACGCCTGCTCCGATCGCTATGGTCTGACGTTTGTAACTCCGCCTTTCGAGGTAACGGGGATCATGGCAGCAGAGTGTCGGTCCTCTGGGGCGTCAATTGAAAGGCTTCCTACTGAAATACTGGAGTTAATTGCCCATGCAGTCAGACACAACAGCTTGAAGGACCTCACATCACTGATACGGGTATCGAGTAGATGGTGTGAGCTCGGACTTGCACTCATCTGGCACGATGTGACTATCACAAAGTCCAACATTGGCCCTTTTGGTGTCGTCCTTCTAAAACACTCCCACCTTCCAAAACGCATCAATTCACTATCATTAAATGTCCGCCTCAGCTACGATGAGTACTCCCTTACATCCAAGGTCGCCGACCACATCAAGCGGCTTTCCAAGGTTCTGCCCGATATGCAATGTCTGACAACTTTCTCCTTCAAACACCACATTGACCAAAGCAGTCCTTACCCAGCCTCAGCCATGACCAATGACCTAATCCTTAGTCTGGTCTGGAGTCTTCCGTCAGGCCTTCAAAACCTCGAAATTGATTCAGCAGTCATGTACTTCACACAGCATCTTCACGAAAGATGTCTTTGCAGTGTGGTATCAGAGCGTTTTCATGAATTACGTTCTTTGCGATTGGCCTATCCAAGGCTGTGCTGGAAACTACTACAGCACCCTTCCAATACACTACGATACCTTGTCATAAATGCCATTATGACGAACTTCAGACCTGGACTTCGAGGTTGCGATGTGAACGGCGAGCAAGCTCGACTCTCCTGGGATGCGCTACAGGAGCAGAGAATCACAACCTCAATCAACACAGTCCGAAAATTTCTAGAAACAGTTCAAGAAAAAGTAATCAAGGAGAATATCTTCCCACAATTGCAAACTCTACTCATCCTCGAACCATACTACTTCCCCTCCGAGACATCACTCAACTTCTTCTCAACCAACATCCACCACACCTCAGCCGAAGACCCCACACGAATTACAACTTACTGTTACCCAACCTGGACCAACGATTGCAAATTACACTTTATCCTCCGTCAGTGCGCCCACCCACCACCAAACGAAAAGAAGAAACCCACAACAGTCACATCCGGTCACGACTGCTCAACAGAAGATATCGCCGGCACTTCCGCAGAGCTACGCTCCACTCTGGAAGGTGTAGCAGGCTGGTCAACCAGCAAACACGGCAAAAGATGTCCGCGATACCTCCTCCCAACACCACCCTCTCCATCTACCACAACACCCACCTCCATATCCACCCTCCCTATTGACCGCAACGTTGCCCCCAAACTCCACCGCTCTAGCATCCCTCTCTCAAACTCAACCTCAACCTCAATCTCACCACCCATAGAAACAACGTTTCGCTTCCTCTCCCTCCCAAACCTCCACCTTTCAACAAACATGATCATCTCAAATCCATCGCCAGAGAAAACGGCACAAATCCTAGGGAACCAAATCTGGCGCGCCGAAGCAGCAGCCCAGCGCTCCCTCCTGTGCGGTCGGATATACAACAACACCAACAAAAACAGCACCATGCTCGAGAGCCTCGAGGCAAAAGACTTCGCAATTTGAAAAGAGCTGTTGAAAATCCGGAATCAAACCCGGAATCCCTCCTAATCAGGAGAAACATGGCCTAGCATACTCAACTGACATCCACTAATACCACTACTACTTGACCCAGAAGAACTCCAACGAAACCCAAACGCCTTTATGGATACCCACGGATATCGCACAGACTCAAAACCATCCACAGCGGCCTTCCAACTCTGACTGTACTAGCAGATTCCAGCACGAGTTACACGACGTCGCAGCCACTTCCTCGCGTACCGTATCTACCGACAAACATCGCAGCTGTCGTTCTTCACACTCCGTACCTTATACTGATTGATGGTTCAAGCACCGAGCACCTGCTATCTACTGAACGTGGTACCCACCATTTGTAGTGGCTTTACAATCCCCATTTACCTCACCTCGTGTTGGACCGGGGGGTGAAACATCATCTAGCTAGCTATTATAGTTGCGAGTTGTGGTTGCCTCACCACCTTAAAATATTGGTGGGTGTTCGACCAAGTGGTTGGAAATAGTGGTGTGTTTCAATTACTTATATGTACATATAGCACACTACGATCACAGCATGGACGATGAGTACCTGGAATGTGGCGTACCAGCTACATCAGTACGTACACCACGCACTTCGAGGATTAAGTATCAATCTTCTCCATGTTTCCTTCTTTCATTCATTCATTTCTTTGTGAGAATAGCGGATAAGTAATAAGTAAGTGAAGAGAGCTGAATTTAAATCTTGTATCCTAAATAATCCAACAACGCTGGTGATCCCTGTCCTGTCAGACACAATGCCGACAATGCTCGCTACTTCCCATCCCATGCTGAAATGCCAAATACATGAATCATTTCTTCGAGTTTCGCAATATGCAAATGGTCTATTCAAAGTGATCGTAATCGTAAAACATTCCTGCGCCTTTCACGTTTCCAAGTATTGTAATATCCTGTCCAAGAGGTATGGTTCAAATAACTATCAGCGCTCAAATGTCTATGCAGCCGCAGTCGCGAGTTGTCGCCTCCACTCCTCATTGTCATCCACGATTGCTGAATCGCTGGTGCCTGGTGTCATATCCAAGCTCATCGTGATCTCATTCACAAGAGGGCTGCCCGATATACCAAATCGCTTCTGCTTCTCATGCTGTTTTCTTCGCTCTGCTTCCAACTGGTTTTCTTTCTCTAAGCGAGCCTTGTCTTGTAAACGTTTCGTTAGTCGTGCTACACGCTCTTCCTCAAGCTTCGTAGCTCGTATGCGCTGTTCCATCTGTGCTTTCAGCCTCGCGCGTCTACTGGCACCTGTTCTACCAAGTCGGCGCTCTTCTGGACCGACATCGAGAACCTCCACCTTTAAGATTGAATAGCTGACACCGTCATGTGGTGAAAACTCGGAATCTTCGGGCCAAGCTCGACTTCGGATACCGAATCTTGATGTCTCCTCGTATCGTTCCAACTGCGGCATGACAACTAGTGTGATCTTCATGTCCCGGTCTTTTGAAAGTTCGATAGGCTGAGCAGGCGCTTTGAACTCCCTGACAATATCAACCTTCGGGTTCTGGTCGTGAACTATTCGCTTCAAGAGGGTAGCATCTACATGAGAGCTGAAACCTGGTTTAATCCAACCCATATGCATCGCTGCAGCGACCGGATCGGAGTCGTCAGTGTAGATGCCTGTACCCCACAAATTCCGTGTCGAACATATTAATTTTCGTTCCCGGTCTTGAAGCCATGTCTTTGAAATATGAATCGTGTATGTACAGTTGAGGTCCTCGGAGCCGGGAAAAGAAGGAAGGAGTCGAGACTTGACGCAGATATCAAGTTCCGGATCAGCTGTCGAGCCATCCTCGAGAACATTAATCTCAGGCTCGTATTGAAATGTTCCCAAATGTCTTCGTGGTTTCCGCACGACTTGTGACATTACCGTAGCAACTTTGACCGTCTTTTTTGGCTTGAATATTGGTGTAGAGTCATAACGGGCGCCCGTTGATGCGCCAGTACCTGACGCCGGGTTTGTTGCGGACTTAGAGTTGGATCCTGCCGGTGTACCTCTTCTTTGGAGAGCAGGATTTGCCATTTCTTCCAGGTCAGCTTTATACGAGTTTTGATACTTCGTCCTCTTGTTTGACTTGCTTCCCTGCTTTCTAACTTCTGACTGCTCGACATTATCTCGGGACTCGTCATCCTGAGCTCTCCTAGAACGCTTACCAGTACCGGAAGCTACCCGAGTAGGCTTAGAGGCTGGCTCGCTAACACGATTGGCGGTATCTTCCTTCCTAAAGGGACTTGCAGGCTTAGCACCCGAGACTGGCGTGGGGGAAGGCCCAACACCGCCACCAATACCGGAAAAAACTCTGCCTCTTTCGCTTTTGACGCCATCAGGAACTGGCGTTTGGGCTTGAGCCCCTTGCACAGCTTGTGGAACGGGAGAGTATCGACGGCCATTTTCCAAGCTCAGGCCAACGATAGTTTTGTGGGATAGCTCGTCACTACCCTTTCTGCCTGTCTCGTCTAGAGCACTGTTGGACATATATTGAGCACCGGCTTGACCAGCGAAAGGGGAGAAATGTCTGAAACGTCCTCGCTCTCCAAGAAGTGAGCGATCACTATGTGACTGCGACGAATCTTGCCTTGTCATAGAGTGAGATGAAAAACCTGCTGCATCGGCAGGTTGACTAGTAGGACCGTTCAACAAACTCGCAAGTCCTCTGTTGAAAGTGCTAGTCGTAGTGGATCTCTTTATTTCGGGAGACATTGACTGCTGTGAGAGGGATAACGAAGATTGTGTAGTAGGCACAGCGCGCGACATCTCACGAAAGCCTGGTGGTTTGGTGTCGTATGCAGATGAAGTACCGTTTGTTCGTGGTGGTTCTGGCATGGGCGCAGGTGGATCTGCATACCAAGCTGGCCTTTGAGGCGGTAGAGGATCGAAAGATCGTAACGGCTGAGGTAGGGACATTGAGGCCTGTGGTTGACTGTTGGGTCTCTGCAGAAGAGCATTGATGCTTGTCCTACGAGCACCCTCACCTCTTTCTTCCCTCATCACCGTTGGGTTATTGAAAGACACCGAGCCCTGGAACTGTGGTGTGGGAGGTTTGCCATATCGATCATAATCGTATGGAGGTTGGGTAGGCCCGCTTGCACTACGTTGACGAGAAGTCGAGAGAGAATGCTCGATTCGATCGGGTGTTTGTGATCTCTTGTAGGGGTATTCGTTTATCCCGGCTCTTGCAGGCTGATGTGGAGGAGACATCATGTTGCCAACCAACATGGGAGGACCCGTGATCGAAGCGGATCTAGAGGGGTTGTGGCTGTGAAAAGGTGACACTTCGAGGGCTGACCTCTCTTGATGGTCTCCGAGCATCGACAATATCGACATACTGCTGTTAGGTCTCTTCTGTGTGATTGGAGGTTGAGGCAGTGGTGGCTGTGGAGGTAAAGCTTTGAGGTCAAAGATTGAGCCTGGCATCGACATCTGGGTGTGAGGTGGGGGATGATAGCGTGGAGGGCCGAAGTTTTGAGGTGAAGGAGGAAGCATAGGACGAGGGTGGCCGAACACTGAATGTGAGAAATGAGATTCGGGTTGGCCTACAACATGAATGTCAGTAAAGAGAACAAATTGAGATGATAGCCACGTTTGCGCAAGAAGTTTTGGAGGCGATGAAACGCTATGAGAATAGTACAACAAAGAGCATGTTATGGCTTCGCAGTACATGACCTGCAGGCATACTACTCAAGACGTGCTTCGAGCATAGACCACAACCATATCTCTGTGCCGCACTTCAACGTTTGACTGGAGATGTAGTTGATCCCTCGACTTACCATTCATTAGCCGGGTGGGACTGCCAGCGTTTGTGAATGGCGGTGGTGAATGGCCTGGCAAGGCCATAACGTTGTTCAGCGGCCTCGATCGCCAATATTGTAGACCAAATCGATTAACAGGGAGGTATTGGTAGCAACGATGTGGAGGCTGCGCGACTGTAAACTACCTAAGCTCGGAAATCGCATGACATGTAAGGGCGATCAAGTAACATGGATGCGCTGTACAACGAGGGACCGATGGTCAGAGATGTTGGAGTGTGTCGGGATAAGAACAAATAGTGTAGGAGACTTGAAGGCATCAAAAAGCTGAACAGAAGGGAGGTAGCGCAGTTTGCAAAGGACAATCGCAAGAGGGAGAGCACGAGAACGACATGTCAAGGAAAGTGCAAAAGTGGAGTGAAGTGTGGATTGTGGATGTGCCAGATGCAAATGCTTCGGTGCCACTGACAGTGACCGTGTTCGCGATTATTCTTGCTACCAGTGAACTGAAGCATGACCTCAAGGACCTGTGGTGCGGCTGACCTTCGGGGAGCAAAACAGTTGTCTGAGTAAACTCCACATCGACTACAATACTGGACTGGACGGCTGCTGCTTGAATGACATGATGAGCAAGGCACAACGGCATGGAGAACAGCGGAAGTGCATCCAAGGCCGACAAAGACGTGGCTAGTTTGAAGCTCCTCTTGAGACGGATGTTTTCAAGCACTGACACCTACCACCACAAGACAGCAAGGACGTGCTTGACAGCTTCAACAGCTCCAGTAGTCAAGGAGCACACTCGAGCATACTTTCAGCGTCCCGGCATGCACAGCTCCAGGAAAACTCGAAGCTTCTTCGAGGTCTTCACGTTTCGACACAACGCGCAGGACCGGGGTTTGACTGCATTGGTGGGGTGGTTGCCATTCGTAGCCAGGGCGTTGACGCTAGCCTGCAAGCTTAATCGGCAATTTTCCACATTTTGAGCTTGTCCCTGGTGGCCGATCTTCACTTATCCGGCGTGTAGCTCGCTAATCATGAAACCATGACGCCATGCGACGAGGTCAGACTTACCTTGTAGAATATGGATTTTTGGGCCTGCGCGGTGTGAAATGCTGGAATATATTGAAAGTTCCATAAAGTCTTGAAAGTCTGCATAGAAATGTTTTAAGGTACATACATGACGATAATGGTATACAACTACCTACCTCAGGTATGTTCATTGCAGGAAGCTTAAGTGCTGTGTGCTTACCCTTCGTAAGCATAATTCGGGTGAATAAATTTCACGAACTTCAGATTTGAGCATGTGATTCAACAATGTGAAAATCCAATGTCTTTCGCAGCTGTAAAAAGTTGATAAAGGTGAAGCACCCACGATAACCAGAGTGAGGATCTGACGACGAGCACTTTCACTCAGTTCTTTGGATTCCTCGTTTACTGGACCATCGACATCTTGTTGTGATCTCGAAATTGTCATCGTCTGTCGAATGGTGCGAACACACCAAAATGTCAGTCATATGGCAAGAGTATCACTTCCGAAGGACAAGGCAATATAATTACTCGAAGTCTCGCACGAAGACTGTCACAATAATGGAATTAGGAGTGGCCTCGACCTGGACTGATGTATTTGTATTTCTATCCGGCCGTGGTGGAGAGAACTAGAGAGGACAGACAAGCTCGTGCCTATCCATGGCAACAGAGCAACACTATAAAGACTGTGAACATAATGGCTGACTGATCACAACTCAGCGTCTCGTTCATTTCCATCTCAGCTGACATAAATTATTGTATTTGTACCTTCTGTCGGAGCATACGCTTCACTTGCGCAAAACCGATTGCATGCTGGCCCGGCGTCCAAGGAAGGGCAACAGAATAAACCCGTTTGCTCTTGTCTTCCCTGCTTCACAACTCTTCCTGGCCCTATCGTCCATGATGACACCCATGCGGTAGAATTATGTAGTGTATAGACATAAGAAATCATTAATGAACATGTTGGGTATCATTGAAATCGACACTGCAGCAATAACGATTGCTCCCATCCCCAACGCCTTCTCGGTTACTCTAATGCTGCTAACAGTGTTTAGCTGTATTACTATACCGTTCATAACTCTGTCGCTACGAGCTGACCTATGTCTATAGGTGACTCACGACGCGTCCTCTTGGATGGATGATCGAGGTCCGGGGCACCTTGCAACTGTGTCTCGAGCTCTTCGACTCGGCGCTTGAGGTTGTCTTGTGTTTGCATGGCATCATCTCTTTCTCTTCGTAGGTTGTTCTCGTTGTCAGAGTACACCATGTTGATAACCTCGAGCTCTGACACTCTTGTCTTCAGCAGGGTGTTTTGTGCGAGCAACTGCTCATAAGTCATAGGAAGATCAAGCTGTTGGTTGTTTAGAGATCCGATCGATCCTGGGGAGGGATGATTCATGAGTGGAGGCAGACCTGTTGTCGAGAATGCATGGTCGGTGACGTTCACGTTGATGTTGTCGAAGACGTGTTGAGGTGCAATGTTAGGGTCGTGGTGCATCAATGGGGTTCCTGTTCTCGAAATGGGTGAATGCGATCGCTCTGGGTTCATCTGAGCGGTCATCTGCGACACTCTTCTATGCGCCCCATTTTGGAGCACATCTATCGACTGCGACGCAGGTAGGCTGGGTTGGTTCAACTATCGACAGTTAAATCGCGCTTCGCAGAAAAATGCGCGAGCTACCTTACTGGTCTCTTAGGTCCTTGGTTTGCTGATTTAACTCGATTGCGACTTTTGATCACGTCTGTCTTCAGACTGATGGGTCGCGGGCGCCCGTGTAATTTGAGGAAGAGTCCACACGCATTGCACAGCACTGATCCCGTCTCGTCGCGACGCCACAATGGTGTTGTCGATGTCTCACAGTTTTGGCAGACTGGCTGTGTAAAAGGAACATTGTGGTCAGTCAATGATGCTGCCATGGTTTCTTGCAGATAATCGATAACAGTGATAAGGATAAAGATGTGTTACGAGATCTCCAAGTCGCAAACACTGCCTCCGAAGTGTCTCCGAGCTTGGCATCCTCGAATATTTCTTTTGGATAATAGGAAGGAAACAACTCACTGGCATATTGTTATTTCCTGATATTCCTGGCGTTGGCACCGCTGGCAACGGGTTGAACGACATGGTTGGCATGGCACTTCCTGAGGAAGACCTG
This sequence comes from Neophaeococcomyces aloes, assembly GCA_022813445.1. NCBI lineage: Eukaryota > Fungi > Ascomycota > Eurotiomycetes > Chaetothyriales > Neophaeococcomyces > Neophaeococcomyces aloes. Next base: position 383,772 of record JAKLMK010000002.1, on the reverse strand, counting down.
TCGCTATTAGTGTTTGTCCAAGAAAGGAGCTGGGCATAATGTCCTACCTCATCTGTTCCTTTGCAGTTGCTAAAGAGGCCAAAGCAGTGAGTCCTGGAAGTGCTGACCTGCTTTGTTGTTGTATCCTGTACTCCTCTGCTCTACCTGCACTCAAACTGGCTGTCCGCGTGTGAAAGTTCGGTTGCGGGAATAACATATTTCCGAAGCCTTGTGTTGACGATGACGACGACCGCGATATATCTCTTAAAAACATCGGTGCTGGCGGCAACAGTGAAGAACTATGTGCATCATGTGTTGTTCCATGGTATCGATCACTTTCTCCTCCGGCCGTCATACCTGGCATTGTGTGTATCCCCTGTTCAAGACTCGTCGTTCGAAAGAGCGGATGGGCTAGCACCGATGCCATGGTTGAGGAAGATCTGTTGATGTCTCTGTGCTGATTAATGGTGAGTGTGGACGGTCCTCGTGTGAATGTTGTCCTGCTCTGCAATGGTACAAGAGGTTCAGGGCCTCGATGACGGGCTTGGGATCTTGAAAGACAAAAGATACGGATTGCTATCGATAGATACGCTGATGTGTTTCACGGCTAGCAACCCCATCGGAGCCAATCACCAATGCAGCATAATTTTATCATAGGGGCGCTATGTAACGAGGCATCTAACATCAATAGAAATTATCAATCTCCAGCCAGCGCCTAGTTTGATGTTGATGAATCAGGCATTTGACACGTCTTGCAATTGTGCGTTCAGACTGGATACGATCCAATCTTTGGTGGTACATACATATTATTGACCTTCTAAAGTATTGCCATGACAGGCTTGTGCGACAGAATAACATGAACCTTTGGTTTCGAGAATCCGACTTGCGTGTTTTCCAATCTAATCGATATCTCCTGAAGATGAGAGCGCGGTTGGACTCACAATCTGGGGATTACGAGATTGCCAATTCCACTGGGTGGAGTTCTTGGCGAGGGAAGTTCAACCACCCCTTCACACCATGGAAGTGGCATTCATCTTCTATGATTAAATGCTCCTTGTACAATTGTTTACCTACTGCACATTCATGGAGACGACAAGGCAAGAAAATTGGGCAAAACATTGCAAATTGTGCATTTCCGAACCGCCTTGGTGGTGAACCTCAAGACTGTTTCTATAAGTGACGGACAATATCAGTCATCTCTCGTAGCAGAACAACACTTGTGCTAAACGCTCAAGAACATCAGACGGATTGGAACGAGTGTCATCGCTCTCACTTCTCTCATACCAAGGTGGTGAATTACTGCCTCAAGGACTTGCATACGTGAGCAGAACGAACGGCAGTGATTGACCATGCCTCCTACATAAATTGCTTACATCAAGAGCACGCTCGGGACGGGTCCATATAACGTAGGCGCTGATGGGGATTCCTCTATTGATGTTGGTATAGTGTCGGAGCCATCACTCATTCAAGTTTCAAGAGAATGTTGAGTTTTGTGATGGTCTCGAGGCTTGAAAGGTGCTGATCACACGTGGATGGCAAAGCCACCACTGTACAAGCCACGAACGTTGGCGTGTGGCGCTAGGTGCACGGAAGAGTTTAATTCAAGGGCGGACCCGTAACCTTGTCCTATTCTCCTGCCATTACAGTAGTGCCTGCGCTGCTTGATGTCTTGTGCTTATGTGAAGCCACCTTTGGCAATGATCCTTGCTTGAAGAAACCAGCGTCAAAGTTCCTGTGACACCATCCGATAGGCACGCATGCGATCATATAACCATCCATTGCTTTTTTCGGTATTCGATCCCGTAACAACGTTTGATATCCTTAAAATAATGGTACAGAGACATGATGCCTCGACAGAGACCTGCTGCTTCCGGATATGCCAGGTTGGCACAGGCAGATGAAGAAGAAGGTCGCCTATCGTTGGAAGTTTCTGACGATGAATACGATATTACTGCCCCAATCTCCACTCGTTATGAGTCTATTCTACCGCCTGGTCCTCGAGATGCTATGCGGTCCAACCCATCCCGTGGCACACCAGGACACAGAAAGCGGGTACGGCGGAACTCCTCGGGTATCGATATCAAGGCAATAAATGCAAGGTTGGAAAAATGGGCTGATGAAATAGCCTCCAAGTTCAAGATTAACTCCGTGAAAGGAAAATCGGATCAGGAAGAACACCTGGAAATACATCACTCTGTGTTTCAAGCTCCTGATGGCGTCCGACCATTTACTGCGAAACAGCTTGCTGCTCTTCCTCCTTGCGACGAAGGCCCCGACCGATGTACCAAGCAGCACTTTGACGAAGTTGTTGATAGTGTCCGGGTTGCAATGGAGCTGGGTATGCACCCGAAGATGATTACTCAGGGCAGCTCAGGAAGCTATTTTGCCAGAAATTCCGAGGGAAAAGTGGTGGGTGTATTCAAACCCAAGGACGAGGAGCCATATGCTTCAAGAAATCCAAAGTGGACAAAATGGATACATCGCAACCTATTCCCCTGCTTCTTTGGCCGAGCCTGCCTGATTCCGAATCTATCTTATGTGTCTGAAGCTGCAGCATATGTCTTGGATTTGCAATTACGAACAAATCTTGTCCCGCATACCGATATTGTTTGGTTGTCTTCTAAATCATTCTACTACGATTTTTGGGAAAAAGGCGGTTTCTGGCGCAGGAACAAAACGTTGCCTGCGAAGCCTGGTAGCTTTCAGGTCTTTTTAAAAGGTTACAAGGATGCAAATATCTTTTTGAAAGAGCACCCATGGCCAGATCAACAAACAGAGTTTCGGGCAGATATTGTTGACAAACGGAAGCGAAGGCCGCTGGCAAACTGTATGCCTGGAGTGGCACTATCCGAAGACGAGGAGGATGGATCACGAACAGCCACTCCTCCACCCGTGGAAGATATACCGAAGTTCGCCTGGACCTCTACATTGAAGCAGGCCTTCCGAGAACAATTGGAAAAGCTTGTCATCTTGGACTACATAATGAGAAACACAGATCGTGGACTCGACAACTGGATGATCAAAATTGATTGGCAGTCACAAGATGTGTCCATTGTTGCCGAACCACCTAAAGCCAAGCAAGACGATGAGCATGGCAATCTTATGCCTGCACCCCGTCCAGTCTCAATCAGCCCAAGACCCGAATCCAACACATCACGACCATATCGAAGATACGAAGCCATGGACAGCAGATCTGCAACACCTGTCAACGGAAAAGAGACGACAATTCCGAACATCAAACTTGGCGCCATAGACAACAGCCTCTCGTGGCCTTGGAAACATCCGGATGCCTGGCGTTCTTTCCCTTTTGGATGGCTCTTCCTGCCTGTATCCCTCATCGGGCAACCTTTTTCGCAAAAGACGCGAGACCACTTCCTACCTCTCTTGACCTCAACAGCCTGGTGGTCAGAAACACAGCTTGCTTTGCGCCGGGTCTTCATCCAAGACAACGACTTCAAAGAAAGCATGTTCGCCCGACAAATAGCGGTCATGAAAGGTCAAGCTTGGAACGTCGTTGAAACCCTCAAGCAAGCTGATCATGGTCCGTTAGAACTCACTCGTCGGACTCGTGTCTGCGTATGGGATGATCTAGTCGACATTCCTGTTGCTATTCCCATGCGCCAATCTTCAGAGCTCGCGCGCCATGCATCCCGCAAGCAAGTCCGTATAGATACGAACAAACATTCATACCACAGCGCCGATTTTGGTGAAGATGAAATGGACATCGGTGTTAATCACACCTCCGTGTCCGTACCAACGAAACTACGATCCCAAGCCTCCACTTCCGTGCAACCGTTGGATCTCCTCGACTCTCCAACCTCAGAACTTCCGAACCCAAATCGCTTCGACCTAACGCGCGACAACAGCGATCCAGACATCACACGCATAAACACAGAAGACACAGTCACACCTGGCAGCAACGGTGCCCTATCTCCCGTCCTATCCACACACACCTTCGACTTCGGATCCCGCGAACGTGAACCCCTCGAACATGAATACGCCCAACAAGCTCTCTCAAACAGCATCTCTCTTCCCCCACGCCCCTCAAACAATAACAAACGCGACAAAAAAGTTAACCTCGATTTCCAACGCCACCAACTCTCAAGATCAACGCCCACGACCGACCACCACTACCAACAACCATCATCATCCTCGCGCTCTCGACGCAGCAACAGCGTCCGCACAAGCACCGGTAAACAGATCGACCACAATCGCTACTACTACACCGAAGACGACGACGCAGCAGGCGACCTCGGCTACGCCGCTGCAACAGACATGGAGAGCCAGAAGCGCAAAGTCATTGTCGAGCGTATCGAGGCTGTAAAGAGTCGGAATCCGGTGTTTACTTGGTGCTGAATGGACTATTTATCTATTCATTGTGGGGAAAGAGGGAGTGTGCGTGGGCACGTGTATAAGGGATCTACGTAGTCAAAGCAAAACATAGGTATTGTAGTTGGCTAGTTGGGTACGTAGATAAGGGTATTCAAAGCACCGACCCTTACTCTGTTTCTTCTTCATGGGAACAGCATAGCATGGCATAGCATAGCAAATTGGATTGGATTAGTTTGGGCTTGGTTGAGTTTAGGTAGCACCATGGAGCATGGACGTGTATGAGAAGTTACTGTAGGGCATGCATGCATAAAGCGTTGTCTCATAAGATCAGGTTCATGGTGTACAATCCGAACATACAAGTCGTCGACTTGGTCATATTTCTAGGTATTCTCATCGTACGATAGTCGTTACTAATACTACCACTACTGATACCGATACTAATACTCCTCCTATCTTGGAGTGTCCCGTCCACGCTTCAACGACAATGACATCCAGCATTAGGTAAAACGAAAACATCTTGGTATTCATTCCCTCAAGCACTCCCTCGTACTTAATTAAGCAGCGGCCTCCGTTTCGACACCCGGCTCTCGCCCGCTCAAACCACCAGTCAATTTCTGCTTAATCCTATTCAATCCGACCTTAGTCTGATCTTTCGCAAACGCCACGTTTCTCGCTGGTTTCCACTGCATCAGGCCCCGGTGTTTCCTCTTTTCCAATCTCTTCTCTGCTTTACTGTCCCACTTGTGGTCCTTTTCTCGCGGACCTAGGACTGAGTCTTCGGTCATTTCTGTGTAGCTCGTTCCACTTGTGCGCATTGTGTCTACTGACCTTCTTGCGTCACCGTTCATGCCGTTCACCCCATGCGCGCCCCGGTTATGCTTGTTGAAACCGCCGCTCTTAACGTTTGAGGCATCTGTGATGCCGAGGTCTGATGAGTCAGAGTTATAGTCAACGTCGTCATCGTCGTCAGACGGGTTGACGGGGTCATGTGGTGGAGCGTCTCGGCCAGGCTCAGCGATCTTGTCGTGATTACGGTTCGTGTATGCGCGAGGATCATCACCGAATGCGCCGGACCAGTCAGTGCCATCTTTGCCGAGCCACTTCTCCTTTTCTCTTTCGTCGGCCTGATCGAGGTTGTCACGAGCCTTTCGCAACGATTCGTCGTGGAGTTCTTGGACAGTGTCTGGAACTTCCGGCTCGATAATACGAGCTCGAACACCTTCGGACTGGCAGCATTCCCAGGTTTCGAAGGTTTCACGGGTGTCATTGTCGACAATAAAATCACGGTGAGACTCGTCTGTACCAGCCTTGAAGCGGCCACGGAACTGAAGCCGACCAATAATTGTTAGATCTTCAAGGCCTGGATATTCTTTGGACGAAGAGTTGCGCTCAGTGACATAGTTTTGAACCAATCTATCGCCATTCTTAGTGGTCCAGATTGGAATGTCAATTGGCGTTTCTTCGTTATCAACGAAATGATGAAGCCAGATAGCTGCATATGCTTGAGCTGATCGATGGCCGGTGCGGTGAAATTCGAACACGACAGGCGATCTGTAACGGTGCTTGACGGGTAGTCGGACTCGGTGATCGGTCGACGGGTCGATATCGAAAAGAACGCCATCGCCTTCATCAGTTTTTGAACAACGTGTCCGGGGGATTGTCCCAACGCTGCCACCCGTCCTGAGTTTTATCTTGGTATTACCATGATGCCACCCCGTAGCAAGAATCTTCCGGGACAAGAATTCGAATGTTCCTACCTCCCAACCGAGCATGTTAGGTGGGAGTCTGGTCTCAACACTGCGGAACAGGAGTGAGATACGGACACGACCAAAGCCGACACCACCATCTAGGGGATACCATCGGGTAACTTGCGAGCTTGTGCTCAAAATCTCGGAAAGTCGTAAAGGCACAACACCAAGAATAGGGTCGTGCTCTCGATTTCGGGAATCTCGGACTGTGACTGTTACAAATCCCGATCGCCAATCGCGTACGAATCTTTCTGTACCGGCATTGAAGATTGGCTTGCTGCTGACAGCCTTGGTTCGAGTCCGGTAAACCAGCACGTCGTTGAGAAGGATAGTGCAATATGCGGACGGAAGGTTCTTGGACTCCTCTTCTGTTGTCTCACCATAAGGCTTTGCAGGTTCGAATTCTCGACCTCCTTTTCTGTTCCCATCGCTGCCCTTGATGTTTTCTAGTTCTAGGTTGACAATTTGGTGTACAATGATACTGCAAATACCAGACGGCCAAAGTGGGTCTGGTGGGGTATGAGCAACAGCGTCAGCGTCCTCGCTATCGAGTGTGCCTTTTTCATCCTGAAATTCAGGCTTGTCTTGCAGGTGTTTAGGAAGGTTCTTATTCTTCCCATCAGTTCGTAGAGCAGGTCTGAACTTGGGCTTGCCGAAATAGCCAACCTCCCAATGAAGTTGGCCTGGCATGTCGGAGCCGTCCTGCAATCCACTGAGTTTGGAGACTTGTGGGTACATTTTGCCTGGATGTTGAATCATTTTCTGCATGGATAACTCAACCTTGCCCACTATATCATCGGCAGTGTGTCGATCTGAATCCCAGAGCTCCACGCTCAGCTGTTCATCAGCCTTGATCAATTCTGGAGTCACTAGCAGAGCGGCTGTCTCCTCCCAGATTGGATTCAAATCGTCTGTGATAACCCGTGTGCAGTACATGGGCTTGCCGTATTTGGAGAAGGACAAATTGATGTATGGATCACTGCCACCACCTTCTTTCCCTCTTCGGTCCTGCTTGCTAAGACCTACAGCTCGATGAATTCGGATCCACATAACACCCAGCGCCTGTGTCTCTTTGGTGATGTCGTCGCCCTGGAGCATTGACTTCAGATCTAACGTCATTGACTTCGGTGCAACATACATACTAGCTGCTGCAGCGACGGCGTAGTTGACAAAATTGGATATGAGAGGCAGATTCAGAATGTTAACACCACCCTTGACCATGGGAATGCATCCTGCTCGAACATGAGGCACTCCCATGAGCGTGAACGTCAAGGCCTTGGCGAATGGTGGATCCGGAGATAACTGAAGTCGGATGCGGACCGTACCAACCAACTCTTGAAGTTCAACAAAAATGGGCAGCGGAACGTCAACCAAACCTTTGACACCTAGATAGAAGACTAGATTCATGTGCATGTTTCGTGCGTGAGAAGAAACGCCACCACCACGTGCTCCGGCTGGCGCAGCATGGTATGCGAACGAGGCCTCCAAATTGTAGTATTCACCACCCTCCTCGTCGGCGGCGAGCTCTTGCGGATCTTTCATCTTTTTGCTCTCTTCGTGAATGGTCTTTTTGAGCTCGCCCATCCTAGAATCGGGGAGTGCTCGTAAACTTAGGATTCTGATTGGGTTGCTGCCCTGATCGATTTCAGCCACGCGCACATTGTTGATAACACCTGGAACCGAAGCCTGCATGACATCTTCAAGAGTATCAGACACGGCAGCAAACATGTCTGGGTTGATCAGACTCCACACCACGCCCAGGAAGGTGTTCATCCATTCAACTGATTCGGGTAACAAATTTGCAGTGGCAGTGCGGCCTCGTTCCTGCTCGCTAGACCACTCGAGCTCTCGACCACTTCGAACAACTTCCTTCATCCACAGCCAGACGCCGGAGGCAATGCATGCGCCGAGGGGTATCAGGCCGAATAACGAGCCACCGAACATATTTCCAACAACGACGATTGATATAAAAATGATACTGCCCAATGCAGCAGCACGCTTTTCCAAGGAATCGAACATGGGTTCATAACTTATGGAGGGTGTAGGATGGAAGAGGATGTTCGTCTTTTCACCGTGGATGGGTACATCAGAGGTACTACCATCTGCGACTGGATCTGGGGGTGCCGTGATATCTTGCTTCTCTTTGTATTCTGGGTTGCTCATATCCGCTGTCACAGGAACAGTGGTGGGCTTGCCCAAGCTCTGATTAGGTACCGAGATCTGTAGTTTGTCAGTTGCTGTATAGCAAAGGTAGAAGGTATAGATTGCGAACCTTGGGATCTGTAGCATTGGACATGTACTCCTTACCGACGTCTGAAATCATTACTTGACCACCAGTCACAGGATCCGATACAGATTTCGCATTCTTCATGCGTTCTTGATTTTGGTGAGCCACAACGTCTTCATTCTTGATCTTCAATGGGTGTTTCGCATCTGCATCGAACTGTTTATCTCGTTCCTTCTTGTCCCTATCCAGGCGGTCCACGAGTTCATTTATGGTGGGAATTTTGTTCTGGCCACTCCATGGCTTCCCGTGTAGAGACATGCTGGGCGACAGTGGGTACGTTTACCAGAGTTCGAGTATCAGTCGCTCGTATACAGATGGACCATGTAGATGGAAATTGTTAAGCGGTTATGGCCAGCTGCCTCGCGAAATATCAGGCCACTGGACCTCGTTGCGGCTAGAAGTCACAGAAACACCAGGAAATCGAAAAGAAGGAATGGATAAAGAGAAGGATGTGTGACCAGAAATCAAGATTGTACATGCAGTCACCCAGTGGGAGTCGAGGTGTTCTTACTCGGTGCAGCTGTTGACATTGCAGGGAAGTGTGCACCAAGACTCCAAGATCAAGCCTAGCCAACACGGGGCGTGCGCAGCCCACACGTCATCGTCAACGCGTTGTTACCAAGTGTTCAAGGAGGACGGAAGCTAAATTCTGATAGGCCCAGATTTAATATGCCCGTTTGTGGGGGTGGTTCACGAAATTAAAACTCGAATTAGTTCAACGCCTTCATTTTTGCTGTTGGAAAGCAAAGTTTGTTAGTTTAATGGGAAACAGGACAGATGGCAAGCTGAGAAGCTCGGTCGAACACCAGCAGAGACCATCACTGCATCGTACTTGATGCCTCTTCATCGCAGCCGTGTACAGTGAAACTAAATTCTTCGAGAAACATAGGTGGCTGAGGAGTGGCGCGGGTTTTGCCATGTGGATGTCAATCGCGTGTTGATGTGGTGTTTCACCTTCCCCCTATATACAAGCACAAGCATACCTACTAACTGCGGTTCATGAGAAGGGACCTTTCCTTCTGGATTCTTGACGATATTGCGTCGTTATTGGTCGAGACACAAAGTCTTCCTAAGCTAGTGGTTTTACATCCAGCATAGGATACTTGATGCTTTCCAAGTCAAAGTTATACAACATTGCTCGCGTCTCTTTTGTGCTTCTGGATTATGTGTAAGCTGGGGGAAAGACTATCTTAGAACAACTACGCATGTGATCAATGCTTGCAAGCGAATACATGTACCTGGTCAGTCATGCCATCAAATGCATGAAAGCTCGAAGCATCACAGCAGTTATATATCTGCGTGAAAGGATTCACTTTCCTCCTTCCTCCCTGGTCCACCTTTTGAACTCTAGGTACTCTTGAACATACATATAACCCGCGTAACCTCCCAAAAACTCCGCTCCCTTTTGCAAGCTGCCAAATGCTTTACCAATCCATATCGCCTTAAAATTCATCATAAGTGGTTCATACATATGTCCCTTCATCCTGGTTTCCTCCTCACGCTATGCATATATTGTATATCTCAAAGGTAAATTATGTCTGTGGCCAGATAGGGTCCATATCAGACTATATGCAAAATTCCAGCTCTTTCATCTCTAAAACAAACCAAACCCAGAAGCAAACCAAGTGAACGAGAGAACCGTGATAGCGCAAGTTCCGAGTATGACGCCGAGCGCTTGCTTTTCGTGAAGGGACATGGCACCACTGCTGCAGGTTGCGCATCGGAAGTCGTTGAGGGGCGTATACGGTTGGGGGGTATACACGCCGAATTGTAGGTTGGAATATGCGGCTAGATAACCGGCGCTCGCAACTGCTGTCGGATTACTGTTTGAATCATACACCTGCTCGAATTAGCATCATTGTGGCACACAAACCTATGTGAATTCATACCATCAACGTATATGTGGCGACAACGAATGGCAAATCTGAAGTTTGCGTAAACTCGCCAGTGTCCCATGTCACAGACTGTGTGGGCGCAAAAGTCATATTCGAAGCAATGGTGTATGTCTGACTGTTGACTGTGTTTGTGGCAATAACATCAATATATGACGGAGATCGAGCCAGACTATAGCATCCCATTAGTGTCTTCTCCTTCCCAACTGTTGGCACCAGCATACCTCGTGTAATTCCACGCGAACGTGACCTGGTTTCCCACCTTGATGTACGTCATGCCGTCCGTAGCAGCAGGAGTAATCATGGAAACACCACCAGGCGGCTGGCGCGGGTCGATAGCGCTGGATGTAGTGTTCTTAATACTCGATCCTGATGTCATTGTAGCTTTTGATAATGACCCGGACACAGTCCCAGACACCGTCGAGCTTTGACTGCCGCTGTTTTCGTTGTTTCCTGAAGTCGTGGCTGAAGCGGAGCCAGAACTAGATTGCGACACAGTCGAAGATGGTTGGGTTGATGTTGATTGTGCTGTCGGTCCTGTTAGCCACCGGTGGCCCGCCATGCGTGAGAGCACGAACCTGAGTCTGAGTCTTGCCTAGCCACTATCGCCCCTGGGCGAGGCAGATCGAGTGGCCACGGCCATGCTGCCGTTAACGATATGAATAGGAGGAACACTGTTGAGACTATCGAAAGAAAGTTGTGGCTCCTCATGGTTGTTGTAGAGGGCAATGAGCCCTAGAACAGCTCTTCTCAGCACTTAGAGATTCCGGGCTTCAGTGCTTGAATTCGACAAGGCTCTCGATTCGTGGGAAGGAATTCGATGATTCGAGGGGCGGTTCCGGACCGTTGACGAGCTCAATACGATGACTTCTAGCACAGACTGCAGCAGTATAAGATGCACAATAACGAGCGAATATTGGTGATTAGAGCAGTGTTTGTTAACGAAAGATGAAGAGCAATGATGGTAAGCAATCGAGAAAATCAGACATTTGGATGTGGTACAATTCCCATTGCAGGATCTTGTTGTGAGACAAGGTGGTCACTAGCCTGTATTTTCGGCTTGCATATGGGGGCTCAGCAACACAAGAGAAAGGACAAATCGAGAGCCGGCATTGGCTGGTATTTTGAGGAGTGTTTCCATGTGAAAGGCGCTCCCGCACGCTAAACTCGGAATATCCATCATCATGTCCGTTTTGGTCTTAGGCCGGCAGATCTCACTTTTCAAGTGTTCATCGAGTCCCTTTATTTCTCATGTTATGCTTTACCACCACCGTGCTCACATGCTCCGGCACCTTCAAGCTTACATTACATATGAACTCTGTGCTGTAAGCAGTGGAATTTCGCCCCTTCCATATCTTTGACAACATGAGGTTATCCTCCGCAAACTTCTCAGCGAATTTGCCGCGCGGAGAGCATCTCGAACCTCTCCTTGTCCTTCCAATCCAACAATGAATTCTCCCGCTTATGCTGCTTGTTTGTTGTCTTCTGATGTTCACTCTTGTGCTTGACAGCATTTGTGCTCGTAGATCTTAGTACCTCCAAGGTCGCAGGACTCCTGAGAATGGCAAGACCCGTGCCGCCAGTGTTCCATTTCCAACTAGGGTCACACGGACCACTTGGAGTGATTGGAGAATCACTGTTGTTGAACTGATTGAGGTGTCCTTTCTTGGATTGCGTCTGAATTGTCATGCTTTTCTCACTTGGTACCTCTTTGAAAGTGCCACTCGATGTTCGCTTCTTGCGCCGCGTACGGATCGAAAGGCTGGGAGAAACTTGACTGTTGTTAGGTGATAGATTTGGTGAGACCGGAGGTCCTGATTCAACAGAAGCGCTGAGATGCTGAGATTGAGGATATGACTGGACTTGATGCTCTTCTTCTTCTTGACTTCCATGTTGTGGTATCGGGACCGTTGTGTTATCTTGTATACAGTCCTCCTGCCGAGAAGACATCTTTACTAGGATTGCTTTCTCCTTTCAGCATGAACTCGTGGCTGTTGTCATGTCGTAGACAGGCGATACCGTTGTGGTCAGGAAAATTTCTTGCAAGCTCTTGAATGTGCTAATGGCACACTCCTTCACTGTCCAGAAGTGACAAACGAAACACCGTCGGGGAAGGCCGGGTGTAGGTCGTTTGTCTTGCCCTTGGACAGCGACGACGACACTTTAGTCTACAAGCACGATAAAGATCACCGGCTGTTGAGAGAATGTTCCGATACCTGTCACTTCTCTAGCCATCTTCTTCTTGTCTTGCGCCTTTGTTCTCAGCTTCCGCTCGAATGGCCTCTAGAAGTTCCCAGTTCGCAGCTCTGATCATGGTCTCTTGGTAACCTATCACTTCAGCACTCTCTATTGGCTTGCGAGCACACTTCAGTCTCCCATCGACGCTGATTGCAAATGCTGCACATGCGATTCTTGTGACCTTCACTGGAGGTTCTAAAGCTGAGGTTGCCCCGACTCGTGCCGAATGTGAAGATGGGTTGGCACTCAAAGGCAGCCGCAAACCCGTCCTCTCGTGGACAGCAGTTGCCAACTCGTCGAGAAATGCAGTAGATACTGTTGAACCACTGGACTGCGTTTGTTGTGCCTTTCTCAATAGAACATCCACTGTCTGGCTCGGAATGTCAAACTCCATGGTCCGTAACATGCTCGCAACGTCCGTTTCAGTAGTGTTTGTTATCGTGAACGTGAGTTTCAGGTTGCCAATGACCTGACTCAGTGTAGCCTGCCTCAATGCGTCCTCTTGGTGAGGCTCTGCTATTTTTTGACTACTCAGCGAGTGTAAATACTTTGAGCAAGCATGGAGTATAAGCTCTGAGGGTAGTCTCAATTGCGTCGGCGCGGGCAAATCGAACTTGAGATCAAGCCAACTCACGATATGCCGGATGTGACTCGCTGCTGCCTTGGACAATATAAGACTCACAGGACAAGCGTCAGCATCACTTTGCTTGGGCGGGTTACCTAACAGCACTGTCTGATAAGTGGTTTTCTGATAGCGGCTTTCTATTAGCACACCTAGCGATCGAGAATTAGCTGTTGCAGCACCTAAAGAACGTGGATGAGGCCACAGTTGGCTGATCACACATTCTCGAAGCTGGCCCGTCTTCTCCCTTTCGTCGTTCAGTTCATCCCTATACGCCGGCCCCTGTGATAGGAGGGAATCAAAGCACTCCTGTGCTAGGCTCCGTAATTGCATTGATGATGCAGCATGAGCTTCCGTGCAATTGACCAGCGCTTTCAGTGATGTCGATCGAAGACGAGTGCCTGGCACCAGTTGTAGTGACCATGATGTGTCGAGGAGCACATCCGGTATATTCATTGCCGCTGAACAGTTTGTCTATACCAGAGCCGAACACCGTTCAAGATAAAATGCCCAAACATTGGTCTAGAATGGTTTGGCAGAGAAGAATACCCATTCTGAGATAAGTTGGTTTTTATTTGAGCAGGAACAAGGATGCAGTTCTGATTGATTTTATTTACCTATTACCCTTTCGGGAAGTATCACCATAGAACACGCGACGACGCGGCACTCCCAACGCGGCAGGTACGTATTTCTATATTATTAAACCACACGAGCACAACAAAGCTACGAAGTGAAAGGTGATATCAAGTCAAGTGAGCTGCAAATGAGTTCATTCATCATGATCCGCCTCTCACAAGCAAATTAACCTTCGAAGTCCTTTTAAGTACATAATTATCGTCAAGGCCTTCAGAGCCATACTCTGTGGCTTGCAATATCGTGAATGCCGACACCGTCACGAGGAAGGCGTGGGGCCAGCTCCCAAAGTTCGATGCTACAAAATCCCCATGAAAAAAATGCTCTCTGTGCAACGCTTCAAAACTTCCATCATCGGCCAGCTTCTATGTGCTTGGAGTCACTGGGTCTTGAGCTGCTGCAGACCACAGGCCGCCAGTGTTGTACGCGTCTCGGCTGTACATTCGCATATCGTTGCCTTTTTGTTGGAAAAACGCAAGCATAACAGCGCCTTTACTTGCTGTCGAGATGGCAGTGATGGACAAATGGGTGCCACGAACAGCCTGAATATTTTGACCACCTGTTGCTAACGTCCATGTGTCCAGACCGTTAACGTTGCCCGCAGCAAGAGTTGTGTTTTCAGCACCCCATGTAACGTTGGCACCTCGGATGGTAGTGTCTTGAGCTTGGTAAATCATATAGTTAGTGTAACCCAAGCTCGAGTCTTGTTGAACTCCAGAAACCTTGATATCAACTGTATCATGTTAGCCTAGAACAACGACCAAAATAGAGATGAGAGCATACCTGGAGTCCATGTGCCCACAGGGTGATTGGGTGTCGCAGTTCCCGTTCGGTTGTTGTCCTTCCAATACATTGAGATGGCGTTCTTGGTGTCGACGAACCAAACGTACTCAGCTGTTCTCTGTAAGCTTATGCAATAAACGTGCGGAACAGTGACTTACTCAATCCTGAATCCCATGTTTGACAACCCACACCGCCGTTACCGCTCAAATCGTTCCATTGTTGATCGAATATCCAGCTGTTGGTGCCATTCGTCCAACTGTACTGTTGAAAGGTTGTAGCGTCACTCGCATACCAGATGTGGATGCCTGCACTGGCCTGAGTAGCCGAGTAAGACCATTGGCCATAGTAATTGCCCCAATAACAGGCTTGCAGGCCAATCGAGGTCGATTGCCACGACTTTAAATTCTGACCGCTCAACGGACCATCCGTCCAAATTGCCGTAGGACCGTCAGTAGTTGTGTTGGTGATAATCCGTTCACGAATGGTGTAGTTGACGTCGATGTAGAAGACATGCCATACCAATTGACTACCAAGCTGATGGTTGACAGCAGATATCGGCGTCCCGTTGAGTGCCTTATAACTACCAGCGTTGACCGGCCCTACGAGGTTCCATTGACTCTGAGCATTTAACAAGCTGAATTGTAGCAAACCCGCAGAATCCTGGTAGAAAGCATAAAGACTCTGGTCGACACCAGGTTTGGCAGCAGCAATGGCGATACCACTGCCGTTCCAAGCTCCAGACGTCGAATAGTAGTTTGGGCTGATGTAACCACCCACAGCAGTATTGATGTTGACAGTAGACGTGGGCGTGCTTCCACTGGTGGTCGATGTCGGAGACGTGCCGTTTTTGGCTCCACCCCCCGAGCCTGATTTGTTGCTCGACTTCTTCGAACCCAACACCGCGCCCAGGACTGCAGCGAGGACTATCACCACGATCAGGGCAAGAAGACCAAGAATAAAGACCCATCTCTTGTAGAAGGGTTTCTTTTTTGCCGGTTTTTCCGAATGCGATGGCGCTGTCGTCGCAATCACCTGTGGCCGATCTCCGGAGTTCTGGTGAATTACACCGGGCACAGGATATGCTTGATGGTATGAAGGTACCTTGGAGTGTGGGTCGTAGACAGCTTCCTTCTCACCCTGGTTGTAGATTCCTCCATTATAAACTGTTTGTGGGTCGGGCGAGTGTATTTCTGAATATTGTACTGATGGTGAAAGAGGCCTCGACTTTGTGAAGCCGCTTTCTGACAATTGTGGTGATCGTCCAATATCCGAACCTGCTGGTGGCGGTGGAGATTGCGCCGAAATTCGAGGTGAGGTCTGTGAAATTGTCGAATCGTCGTATCGGTGATACTCGGGCACTGGAGATCTACGACTGTCGAAGGTCGATGAAGGCGGCTCAAAGTACTCATAATCGTCCGAGCCGACGAAACCAAAAGTAGAGCGATGTGTGCCTGGTACCACCTCGGGTGCGCCTTCAGGAAGAGACGGTCGTCGTGCCTCCATATTGAGGTCGTTAGCAACGAATTCCTGTGCTGAAGACTTGCGATCACAGTCGGTGTAGTTGATAAGGCAGAGAAGTTGAGTGGAAATTTAATTCAGGTGACATAGATAGCAGAGAACAACATGAATCGACCGGAGTATCGGCGCCTTTAGCTCAGGTGCAGGAAGAACGAACAGTTCATAGCGTACTCGCTACTGATCCATGGCTTGTTGTAGAGGAAGCCTAATGGTTGTTTTTGGGTCTGGGCTGCTGGTAGCCGAGCCATGCTTACACTTCCTCGAATCAGAAAAAAAGCGAAGCTTCAGAACGAGGCAGGGTCTGCCTGAGCCCATGGCAAAGGATGGAAAAGAATGGGGAGATGGGTCGAGCCACCAAGGTTTTGGCGAATGACAGCTGACGGATCGGTAACATTAGCTTCCACAGTGGCATAACAGCCAGGTATTTCGGACCTGAAGGATGCGCCATGAAAGCTAAGAAGGCGCTGGATCACGCCAGGCAGGCTGTTCTCAGTAAGACGAGAGGACGATCCTTCAATTTACACTGATAGTTAATTTGAGCTCGATGACCACGTGCTTGCGGTTTCTCGCCAGATCAACAATCATGATAATTCACGTTGGTGTATTAGCAGCAGCAGCAGCAGCAGCAACAGCGGCAACAGCGCCAGAGTATGATTGCATGTACAACAGATCTGAAGGAGGAAACGAAGTGTTCGAGTCACTGATTTCAGCATGGCTGCTGCCGACACTGGTGGTGGCTATTATTGGTGTATAGTACCGCATTCGCTGCGCCTTTATCCGTACAATCTCGTATCACCTTGTGGTCGAGTGGTGGGATGTCTGCCCCCAAGCGTTTTATCCAGCATTAATGAGGGGTCGTTGTGCAGTACTGGACGGTAAGGTAGGACACGATGACTTCCAATTCGCACAGGATTCTTGGACTCGTGTTGCCATTCTAGACTCGACTCGATTAATGTCCACAGCTTCTTGCCAGCAGATGGTGACATGGATTATGCACCATGTGCGGCGAAAAAAACCTTCAGTGCAACAGCCGTTGTGATCGTCATCCATATCGGCGTTGAGCAAGCAGCACCCCAAAGACAAACTTCTCGCAACTCTATCATTGACCATTCGACTGTGCTCCGCAATACTTGAAACTCATCATACCAAAAACAACAGAAGCAATTTTAGAGCCTTAAGTAAACAAGGTTGTGAGGCGTTGTGTCGACGTCCAAGCTTCCAGGGAAGTGGAGGCCTGTGGAAAGTCTTGGGCACACAGGACTTGAATCAGCTTAGTGCTTACTGTACCACCTAGGGTACTTGGTAGGTGCAAAATAAGTCCGCAGGTTACGAGAAATTGGACAGGTCGTATTGAATTTTAGCATCACTTGTTCCCGAGGTCTTTGTCGGGCGAGAGGGTGACTGTAGGTGGGCACTCAAAATGACCAACCCGGGCAAAAATTAGTGTTTACAAACTGCAGAATTATTTTGCACTCGGTGTGAGGCCTTCACCGGTCTAGCTATCGAGTACGGAGTGATCACCATCCACCTGTTGGAGGTGCGGCAATCCCGGCAAGCTGTATAGGGCTAGTCTCACTCGAATGGTTGATTCATTACTGTACAGTAGAGCTTACTTCCCTTCATAGCTTTGTCCTGCTCTGGTTATTACCTTACGGTCGTGCGTCACACCTAATTGTCACCTACTCCCTTTCTTTCAGGGAGATTAATCAATAAGCCGTGGTAGCTCCCAACGACTTTCTCCGATTTCAACGACGAAAAGCCCTTACCGTGGATTCTTCGCGTTTGAATGAGGTTCGCTTGGATGAGTATCGCGAGTATCAATGCGCCGTGTTGGTGGACTCTCCTTTCATCTCATAAAGGTCGTTGACCCCATACTGCATATCTGATGACCGTCAGCAATTGTTTCTATGCGGTAAGTCGGTGCTAGAGGCAAACCTACAAATCAAACAGAATGTGCAGCTTTCTGTTTTGGAGATCTTTGCGGACGTCCACCAAAAGTACTTCAAGCTCTTCACGGCTCCAACCGAGGCGAATGTACATTCGCAAGCTCATACCTAACAGCCCATGAGACAGTTGACGATGATTTAGCAGCCCGATGGCCTTGAGTCTTTTGTCCTTCGGCCAGATTCCCAGTGGTAAGGGCTGTTTTAGCACTTGGATATTCTGGAACCCCGCCTGTTCCATCCACTGCTGGAGCTGTCTTCCCGGCCGCATCGTCCTACCGGTTACCAGCTCTGCATCGTGCGCATTCCTCACCCATTTCGAAATAGCATGATCTTCTGTCAAGGTTCCGTCCTGCGAATAATATGTGGCATCAAAATCACAAAATTCTGCCCACCCTCCAGGTTTGAGGTTGTCGAAACATTGTCGCATAAGCAAGGGCCAGTTCTTGATCGACCCGGCCATATATCGACTGTGAATCCTCGTGAAGGGCTGGCTGAAATTCCATTCGTCTTCAATATCGAAAATCTCAAAGCTGACGTTCGGTGGTACTATCGCCGGCATAGTCGGGCTGATGTCTACGCCTATTACAGCGGCTGCTGGAAGTTCGTCACTGACTTCGATCGCCCAGATGCCGGTACCCGTGCCGATATCTAGAATACGGTGACTTTCATCTGGTGGTATAGGCATGTGGAACAGTTTCCCATTCCATGCTAGCTTGATGAGGCTGTTCATCAGGTCGAGACGCTCGAGCTCAGGCTAAAGTCGATATCATTAGACACGAGATCGCCAATGCTATTTAGTGACTGAATACCTCGTCATTCGGTCTAGGATAAGTTCCGTCTTTGAATGCATGATAACGTCGTCCATGCTCCATCGGAAAATCAAAAATACTTGACCTGACGGAAGATGTCGATTGACCGTCATTGCTGCAAGTCCATCAGCTCTGGCCCTCATCAATACAAGTAGACGACGTTACCCTCCACTTTGCTTGACGCTCAACTTACATGTCTCCGAGAGCTTCATCCTCCTCCTCCTGAACGATAGCTTCGTCACGTCTTTCTTCCATAGCTGCGGTACGGATCTCAAACAAATTTATGGCGTCGACAGGCTTCCCTTAGCACCTCGAGCTCGACAAGCTACACTTGTGCTTTTGAAGTGTATAGTTGTGCGTAACATGCCAGCGGGTGTACCCATACTTATTAGCTAGGAATATTAACCTCCGGCAAGTGTCAGTACAGCTCCTACGGGTGCACTTGCCGTGGAATCTCGAATGGATTGCCGCTGCACTTGAATGCATGAGCGTATCGCAAAGTCTCGCAGCGGCAAGGTTATTATTGCGTAGCCTACCAATGTACTTGAGTGACAGCGCATATACGATTTTCAGCGAATCAACGCTACACATTGTAGAGCTAAGGTTAGAAATCCGTTAGCCAAGCTGGTAGCATGAATCGATCTGTCCACTCGCATGTGAAGGTTCCTGGCGAGTGCCGCATATGTGAAAGCATTTGCCAAAATATCTCCGTTCAGACATTCAGGACCGAAGCTTCCGAGATGATCCATGCCCGGATGCAATATAAGATCTCCGAATATCGCGTAATGCAAGTTTTCATAACGTGCAATGAGCGATTGGTGACCTGACAAATCATACTTGAAGTGCTTGAGACCTGACTCGCGTCGAAACATGCCCCGCGACTACTGGAATGTTCCCTCGTTCCATACTTTCTGTCTCTTTCAGTACCTACTTTTGTGTGACAGGGGCTTTGATATTTCATCATGATAGACGCAGGCCTTACCGTCTTGATCATCGGAGCAGGTATTAGAGTTCGGAGCATGGAAAGTTATGTGTCAACTGACATAAGTAGGTTCGACTGGGTTGCTCCTCGCACAAGGACTCAAACAGGTATATGCCTGTGAACATGCTGTCAGCAATGATGACCAACAATCACCCTTAGCAAGGTCTCAAGATCTTGGTATACGAGCGTGAAGATCCGACGACCTATATAGCTCGACCAAGAGAATGGGGAATGACCTTACATTGGTAGGTAAGTCCTTGTGCCCGAGCAAGGTGGAGCACTGACTGCCCAAAGGGGTGCCTCACACATCTCGAAATGTATACCACCGGACATGCGTGCGAATCTCAACGAAGGCATTTGCTGTGACCCATTTTATGATGGCGAGGACTTAACGATACCGCTTTACAACGGGGAGACTGGCGAGAAGCTGTTTGACTTGCCTGGTAAGGGTCCTAGGAGGGTATCTCGACGGAAATTCCGCCACTTCATGAGCCAAGGTATCGATGTGCAGGTAAGGAGGTTGTTTCGGTCATTCATGGTGCTCGAACGCTAATCTGAGACAATCATAGTATGGTAAGAAGCTCCAGGATATCACGCTTGAGGAAGATGAAAAGGTAAAAGCGATATTCGAAGATGGCACATCTGCAACTGGATCGGTGCTCATTGGTTGTGATTCTGCACACTCCACTGTCCGACAGTTGCTGGTAGGCGAGGAAGCTGCTAAAGTAGAAGTGCTGGACGTGAACATGTTCAACCTAAGCTGCTCCTTCCCAAAAGAAATAGCCCTTCTTCAAAGGGAAGCTCACCCAATCGTCAAAAATGCGTATCATCCGAATGGTACGATGTGGTTACAATCAATAATGGATGTCAAAGATCCAGACAAGCCTGAAACATGGCTATTCCAGAACATCCTGTCTTGGGAGGGCGCACCACGGCCTGAAGACTTTCCTGACCAAGCCAGCCGTCTCCAATTCTGGCGAGAGAAAGCAAAGACCTACGCTGAGCCATGGAAAACAGTTGGACAGAACCTGAGCGATAATCTGCAGTTCGGTGTTGATCGAACAACGGTCTGGAGACCAGTCGACTGGACGAATTCAAAACTGGCAGGAAGAGTGACACTCGCAGGCGATGCGGCACATGCAATACCAGCACACCGAGGTCAAGGTCTGAACAATGCAATCGAGGATGCCGCAAAATTAGTCGACGAGCTTTCGGCAGCAAGCAAGGGTGAAAAGACTATAGCTGAAGCACTCACAGCATATGAAGACGAAATGAGGCCCCGAGCACTGACTGAAATTCCAGTTTCAATCGCGTCAGCGCTTATGGTACATCGGTTCGACACACTGATGACTTCACCTCTTTTTGTACATGGATTGCACAAGTCTCAGGAAGGTCAGAAAACCACTAATAGGGGAACCGAAATTGCCAATCAGTCGACTTGATGCTATACCTTCTAAGAGTTGGGAAACCAGGAAACGAAGTGGGTGGCTGAGGGTAAGCAACGCTCGTGATCCGAAGTATAGGTGTTGGAAATATGCGATTCATCAGATCAAATGTCCATGTTCGAACTTGAAAGAAGGCTGCTCAGACATTGGGCAACCGCCCTCAGCGACACGATACTATGTACATCTGCCACTATCCGCCACTGCTTCACGAACGCTACCGTTTTCAAAACACTACTGATTTCTGTGAAGAACCAAACTCACAACCACAACAAAGAGTATTGATCCAAGCCACAGCCTAAATCAAGGAGCATAAAGCACCAGAAGACTCTGCAACATCCACACATATGAAACGTTCAGATCTCATCCAAAACCACTTAGGTTGAGCGTTAGAAGCACAAACCATTGTCAATTTCAAAGGGGAAAGTTTGCTGGACTATAGAGTTAGTGAAGCAGTAAGGGTACAGCATCGTAGTATCGGTGAAACTTGAAACGAAGCCTGCTGAAACACTGATCGACCATCTCGAACAGCACAACTCTATTTACGTACATACCTAGAATTGCGTGCTGTATTCAAGTTGTGCATTGTACCAACCCCTACCTATGAAAGCATATCTACCTATGTATGCCTTGCAAGCATTATTCCATCTACACCACAAAATGTCATGCCTTTCCCCATTGCGAAAAGCCTCTATGGATATCTATACCACAGAAACAAAGCTTAATCCCCTTTTTCGCCCAACCTCGTTGGGCCACCTACCACTTTCACCAAGCCCCTTCCCTCCTCACTCTCAGGGATACAAGCAAGTGTTCACACATATTCGAACAAATCTGTTTCCAGTAAACACGCATCCCACTTCGTACAGAGGCGCCGACCATAATCCAGACCCAAACTCTAATCCCAAGATCAATAGCCAAGGCCAAGGCCAAGGCCAGGAACCGGCCCAAACGTGCGTTATGCAAAGCAACCACGAACGACATACGTAGCATATCAACATTTCGTCCTCGAATGAAATAACGATAAGAACCACCGTTATGAAACGGTCTTTGACATCTGTGGTCGGTGTGTCTGTCAGTGGTTTCTAAGATTATACATGTGCTCGCTTAGAGAATAAGAAGGGTATAGATAGCCGAGAACCGTATATCCCCTTGAATGACATCGCATCCAATACTTCAAGGTTTGTCAAGGAAAGGGTTCAGGTACAGAAAAACTTGATTGGATGGTTGAGCATCTACATACAGTACACTACTGTAGGTACACACACACTAGCACTTGTACGGTAGGTGTACTTTGTCCTTCCACCACAATTGAAAGTTTTGTATGGGCAATGGATCATCGGACTCGTAGGTAGTGCTTCCGCTTGCTGATCCACAGACGAAGCAGCCGTCTCGCCAAAGTAAGTGATCTCCAGTTTGTACATCTCCTGTTGCGGGAAGCGAGACCTGCAATCCGTTGTGCTGGCAGATGAGCGCGACGGGGGAAAAGCCACCCATTTTACGCGAGGTTGGGTGCATGCTTAGCCAGGAAACCTAATGACAAATGGTAGGTCAAAATGAGCCTCACGAGCATAAGTCTGGTCTTCAAAGTTTTCAGCAAGGATGTGCCTGTACGGGTGGGCTATGTCCTTGGGAGTCACATCTGCACGAGATATATCATGGATTCCTGCAGAGGTCGGAAACAGCGGTGTGTTTCTCTGCCGTGTTCGTTGGCGCTACTGTACTTGTTTCTGTTGCAGAGGGCGGTTGCCTGGACGTGTTGTCGTTGCATTGATTAGCCGGTCGCAAAGCAAAAGCCGGTCTCGGCAAATTGCGCCTGACAATGCTTGGAAAACATGAAGATTTGCTTAGTAGCATAAAAACGCGACTGAGTGTGACAGTCAACCTTGGAGCCATGCAATAACTGTTCTGGTTAGCTCGAAGCGGCATGTCGGGGTTTCCGCCTTAACATGTTTCCTGTCGATCGGAAATGATCTTCTGGAGATGCAGTGACGTGACGCTACAACCACGTTGAAACCTTCTTTGTGAAGTCCGGAGGATAGTCACCGAAAGACTGTCGTCCAAATTATGCCGTTCCCATTCGAGAGATAGAAAGCAATCCACCAAAACCTTCACTCGGAGCACTCATTTAAGGAGCTAAACCGTAACAGTTTGACGCTAGTTGAAGACTAAACCATTTGCAAAGCCAACTCGAACTTGCCAGTGAGCGCCAGTTTCACTTTATATGAAAGTACAATGCGTCTTTGGCGGTGACAACGCGTGAAAATTGATATGGAGAACTTCAGATAACATCCATCTCGACCCAGCTCCACCCCACCATCAGAACCGGATTTGGGACGGCTTGAGGAGCAGAAACAATATAACCTAGTGACGAGGCACAAAGTATCGTCTCACGAGCCAAGAGCTTTTCCGAGTTGAAGTCAAAAGCCAGAGGATTGGTTGAGCGAGAGCAGCGCTAATTTCAACAGCAGCATATTCACTTTGTAAACAAAGCGTTGTCTGGGTCTTTACAGAGTAACAGGAGGTGTTTGGGTGAAGGGCGGCCTTCAGTCAGGTGCTAGGAAAACACAAATATCGAAATGGATTTTGAGTTTGATGGTAGGTCCACTGCCTCGATCTGACTCGATAGTTTCCTCTTTTAAGCAATACGAGGCGCTTTGAACAGGTCACGCTCGC
The DNA here is from genome assembly GCA_022813445.1 of Neophaeococcomyces aloes. Classification (NCBI taxonomy): domain Eukaryota; kingdom Fungi; phylum Ascomycota; class Eurotiomycetes; order Chaetothyriales; genus Neophaeococcomyces; species Neophaeococcomyces aloes. The sequence goes on along the minus strand of JAKLMK010000002.1, from coordinate 359,888 downwards.
GGTTGTTTTGCAAGTTTGATACCTTCGCATTAGGTATCGCTATTGTTGTTCTTAGAAGACAACTTTTTGAGGCCGGTCGAGCTGCTGCCTGTGCATAATTGAGTTTCTCATATACTCAGAAGCATCGGAAGTAATTGGCAATCACAAATTCCGGCACAATTCAGGGGATTGGACACCTGTCATCGCAGAGATCCCGCACCGATAAACGTCCGCTGTCAAAGCCAAAGCCGTAATGTACTCTTGTAGCATTGATGTAGATTACTTTCTATCGTAGCTGTGGCAAAAGCCCAGATATACCACATGGGCTTCATTGACGAAATCGCTGCTGCGTCCCATTCTTTTTTTGTGCGTGAAAAAGCATTAATACTGAGACGAGAAGTATTCTATCCTCCAGTATTGATCATATGATGTGGTGTTCTGTCCATGTTCCCCATGGGGAGCACGTACGGTCTGTCGTGTTTACTTCACACTCATTCTCCGATCGTGTTGAGTTTTCATGATGTGCATACTCGTTGTGCAGCAGAGTCGCGTGTTAACACGGTACTAGTCTTTCGATTGCTGCCCACCCTCAAGGACCATTATTCCGGATCAACGACCATCGGAACCTTCACAACACGACTGAGGATTGGTCCAGCCTGCCAAAAAGGAGTTTTCACTGCCCTTGCACACCTGCTCCATGACCAAGAACTATACCCATGCGATACAAGGCTGATACACTCGTAATCGAAGAGGCGTAAAGTTGTGGGATCTGAAGGGCACACGGATGGGGAGTCTTGAACTTGCAGCAGCTAGTGCACCTCGCGTCGTGGAAGCAGTTGGTAACCGCACTCATGCTGCCTGGCAGTCGGAAATTCTTGCAAGGCTAACTCACGTTACAGGCTTTGTCTTGGTCTTGTTGACCGCCAGAACGGTATTCCCTGATTCCCCTTCTCGGTTTCATCGTTAGTCTTCGCGATGGCTTCGACACGTATTACTTCTTTGCCGATCAAACGATACCAGCCAGCTAAGCTTACACTCCGATCATGTCGAAAATCCTTTCGCCGAAAGACCCACAGGCTCCCAAATGGTCGAGGAATGCCAACACATGCGATGCACCAACACAGCAGGATCAAGGGTATATAAATACCGTATTCCATCCTCAGTGAAGATAACAATCAGCGACGGGAGAAAGGCAGACAAGAGGGACAGGCTCTTTCGCAGCAGAAATCTGAACCTCCCAACTGGGGAGTTAGAGGCTTATCATGTCTGCGAATAGGCGTCTCGAAGAAGTTGCAAAAGACTCAGGAGTAATGTTTACTGTCCCACGTCTCTGCTTGACCTGACGTTTCCAGGGAGAAAAGATGCTCGAAAATTGCCGAAAGCCTGCGCAAACTACCTGTCGCACAAAAATAGCACCAACTGCAAAAGACAGCAAGAATCGTGTCTACTGGCCAGCAAGGGTGCGCAAGTCACGAAAGCGCACTCCTATAGCCCCGATACTAGACAAGCTGCCATTGTGAGTCTGCATCTAATTCTTGAATTGCCTAGTTCTGATCGTGTTCCAGCCTCATGCCGAAACCGCCGCAACGAACGCAGGATGCCAACGAGCAGCTCATCATGCAGAGGTTGGCAGGGTATCACATTCCAGACATGAGTACAGCGCAGTTGACACTTCCCAAGTTTGATCCTGCAATCATGGGACAATTTGCAGCTCATGAACGAACGACAATCTCAGTTACACCAGTAACTGGTGTGGTCTCAAACAACGACCTTGTTCAGCACTCGTCATCGACCACTATTCCCTCTTCGCAAGTACCTTGTTTCAGAGGTTCTTCTCAATCGTCTAAAAGAGGGCTGCCGATGCCTGACCAGCAATCAATAGAACTACCATTACAGCATCGCGCGACCGAGAACACCTTTCAACCACAGCGTCACGCAGGCGGTTATGCACAAGCTCAAGAGATGCGTGCATCGTGGCACTACAACTTCGCAGACGGCCTTGAATACGACGAAAGGCACTTACTGCCAGAGCCAGACATGGGCTTGCAGTACCAGCGAACGACGCGCGGCAGAAGACTAATGAGACAGCGCCGTCAATCGAGCTCGGATTGAATGATGATATTGTTTCAGCAAAAAAAGCCTAGCAAGCTTTTTGGCGTGTTAAGCTCCATGGAAGCAGAATATCCTATCTTTCAGGGCAGATTGTAGACTCAGTTGAACGTATAGACTACACAGACCAGATAAAGAGATGGCTGATCAAGGAGGCAGCACAAATGCGAATTAACATTTGAGATAGATGAGGACTTCCTCTCGCTGGCAGAAGTCATTGACGCCTAACATCGCGTACGATGCTATCAGGCAAGATTCTGAACCAATTTTTTGTCTTGCCAACCTGCATTTTGCGAGAGTTTTCAGCCACAGAACAAGTCAAAATGGCACAAACAGCGGTGGAATGCGAAGTAGACAAACTCGAAACTATGCCACAAGAGTACTGGCAAGCGGTAGATCCAAACGTTGCGCTCCAGGAAGTCGTTCCCCGAGAAAACATAGTCCCGTAGAACAACTCGCGGAGCGTCCGACTGCATAACTCGACTTGCTTTGAGTTTGGTATGCTAGCCGCGTGATAGAGACGACCTCCTGGTGACCTTGTATCAGGCGCTTAGATTTCATGGCTCCAGTGAGTTGCGAAATGGATGGATGGGACTTCGGAGGGTACTTCTTGCTAGCTACGACCAGCCTCTTCCGCAATGCCTGGAAGGTCTCGAGAAGTGGAAGGTCTCGAGAAGTGACAAACAACTTCACAGACGAGATGTCAGGCTAGCCCTCTGCATGACCAGAGTCTCGTAGAAGTAGCAGGGATGATCGCTGTGTGAGGTTGCTAGCGGCGACCTGTCAAACACACGCTTGCTTCTTGATTGGCTAATCTGGACACATTCGATGAGATATTCCCACAGACAGTAATGTTTGAGTCATGTCATCGATCACATTGTGAAATTCATTTCTCATTTGAGTTCTATCACAGTCTAACCGAGAGTTAGAGTGTGACCGTTGGATCACCAGCGCCAAACACAGTCGTCTAGTGAGCATAATCACATCCTTTATGGCATTGCTCGACTCCCTGCGAGCAGCGTGAACACCTGCAAGCGTCACAATGGCTACTTGTTTGCCACAAGTAGATGACAGTCCCTGCAATACGCGCCAACAGCGGCTATGGTGCGTCTGCTAAGTGTACAGATTGAGTACTGCAGGTCTCGGCGGATCCTGGTTAAGTTCTGATGCATTCAACGAGTTGTCCTCGGGATTTCTGGTGTACGCTTTAAGCGAGCAGCAGTCCGAGAACGGCATGATATCCGACACTTATTAGGGAACAGAGTATAGACCATTCGCACTGTGCTGTAGTGCTCGTAGTCTACAACCATTGATTCATGTTTTAGGCACAAAGTCGTGGTTGACAGACAGCCAATCATGAAAGTAGAGTTGGTGCCTCCTCATTGGAGCAGAGCCGTCGGCTTTTCAGAGGAATATGCGTGCTCATCTATGAGACTCGTGTGAATAACTCTAGCTTTGATAGCACTCCACCTGCCTGATTGCCGATGTGATCAAGATTCCTCGACCTCCAGAGTCATTGAAAAATCGCGCTTAATCACTGAAGCTGCTCTTCTGAGCCTATCAGCTGGCCTGCTAAGGCGTGATCACACCCAGCACTATAGTAAATGATGTGCACTGTGACGAAAGCTGCTTCACTGAGGGATGTTGCTGAGGAGGATGTCTCTGTGAAACAGGTTCTTGTTCGAGCTCTGCCGCCTGAACCCTCCCATACAAATCACAGCAGTAGTCATCAGCCTAATCAAGCATGGAAAGCGGCTGCATGAGTGCACAGAGCATCTTGCATATGAGCTTGCCTTAGAAGACAACCACCACAAAACACCAATCAGGCTTGAACCTCTTGCACACGCCAAAAACTGCATAGTTGTGACCTTAGATTCAGATTGAATTTTTGAGAAGTATAAATGCTTGCGTCCTCATCCAAGAAGTTCGATCTCTCTGTAAACATACCAGCCATGAATATGGAAGAGAAGTGCTGGCACTGCAGAGAAGGAGAACAACCAGTGAGTAGTATTGACAACAGACATATAGTCAGTGGCCCACAATGCTGACATCGTTCAAGTGCATTTATAAGGACAAGCGCCATAAATGTGAAAGTTGCGCCCGATCGGGCCAACGATGCGGCACAAAGACGAAGCCACCGACAAATCATCGCCATCGTGGTCGAACGAGGCCCGAGGTTTCTCGAACACATGCGCCTTCCAATCGACAGAGTTCCAACCTCACGTCTGCACAGCAAGGTGTAGACACAGCGTGGCGGACACAGACGGATGCTCAGGTTTACGTGACTGCATTCCTGATTTCAGCTTGGTTGGTCCTGTTAGCAACAACATTCGGACTAATCGGCCGCATTCGTTAAGCACAGCTCGATCGGTGGTGTGGGAAACTCTGCCTTGACCCCGCTGAACAGCCTTTCAGATATCCCATCGTACCGCTGATACAACAATTTATGCAGAGGGGGTCGTCAAGAGACAGCAGCCTGCTTCGGATTTACAACCCACGACGACGAAGGTGCAGGCTAGACGCAGGTACAGCATACATCCAAGCATGCAGCAACCATGCCAGGCCATCAATGAACATTGCTTGTTGTTGTTGTCTTCGCTCCGCGATGGGCGAGATCCTGGTCGGTAAAGTGTCCTGTTTGTGAACAACAGCCTCGAGTGGCATGCTTGTTGTTTAGTGTTGAAGTGATGGAATCCAAGTCACTTTACGAAGCTGCTTGTTCTTCGACCCATGACCGATGTCTGCTCCTTGTTTTTGATTTGCTGGAGCGAAAAGTCAGGCTGACTCTCCTCCAAGCATCACCATGTCGCCCTCTTCTGCTCCGAACAATCTCATGCTGCCACTTCTCGCGTGCTTCACCAGCCATGACAAGCAAGCTTCGTCGAGGCATCCACACATCTTCCTTCCGCCCAGTCCTTTTAGCCAAGCTTGCTTTACCAGATCTGACACTTCCGTCATCAGCCTCGACGAGTTCGTGAAAGCGCATGAAATCTCCTTGGGAAAGTGTCAAAGCACAAACGGGGCCTTTGTAAGCCAAGTTGTCTACATGACTGGATATTCCCTGACTGTTGCGGTATTCGTTGACAATGCAGAACTCAGGTCTTGATTCGGTGGTGTATAGACCACTGCCAATCATTCGAGTGGTGATGTAGTCCAGCTCTTCGGGCATTGGAGGAGCTGTCAGAATATTTCTTTCGATCTTCTTCCTCTCTTCGGGTGTTGCTGACCTCGGTGGCATCAAACAATACTCGCCATTATAATGGATACAGCGACGTGACAAGTCGGTTCGCCATTGCTGCCGATCGAGGAACTCTAAGAGTGCAGCCTCTTCCTTGTTAGTGACGAAGTCTGTGATTACGCACAGGCCTGGTACGCGTGCAACACTGGACAGTGCAAAGGCTTGGGAAGGTGGAGGTTTCAACCTCTTGGCCGGTGCCGTTGCAACAAAGAAATCATCAAGCGTTCTGCGCTTTTTGTTACTACTTGCATCCATCATCAAGCAGTAGTACCTTCCCCAAACTCTTCTTGTTCCTGCTGTTTTCAGTTTGACTGTGTGCCTGAGGAAGGCATACACAGCCCGAATCTCATTTTGTCAGCATTCATTCCGGACCTAATGTAAGGTAAATGCACTTTCTCCACCAATGGGAAGCTGCTTGACAAACAAAGAGCAGATTGCTATGGCGCGCAAGGGTCTATGAATCACATGGAAACGGCCACCTGGGAACAGACTCCCCTGGCCCGGTGCATTGAGGTCATTCATGCATTGTTACGAAGCTACCAAGCACCCGTGGCCTTTAAGTTAGCCGCTTCACTTTTAGATTCACCGAGCTGCCGGGTGTTCCATTCGCCACCAACGCGGATATCAAGTACTACAGTGTCATCTGCACTTTGACGATCAGATCGTATCGCTTGTCTTCCGCATCTGCCTTCGCCATTCTCGAAGTCACTCTCTCGTCACTTGACAAATAGATCCAAACTGCGACAATCTCTTCACCATTGTCCTTTAAATCTCGCAAACTACAAGAAGTTTACATTGTCTCCTCCAGATTCGTCATTACCTGACCTTGTTGCACCTTCTGTGAATCATAGCACTGCCCATACAACTTGCCCAGACTCAAGCATTCTTGATAAGCTGGTTCTGCATTTCTCGATAAAGAACAATCTTCCATATTCTACATATCGCCACAACCGCCCAGCATGTCTGCTGCAGGATTTGACTCAATGTCTTCAGACAACTCATCGTCCTTATCATCTGACATGATCCAAATAGTCGTCAATACTAGTGGCGGAAAGAGTAAGATGACAACGATCAATCTTCTCTATATACCATGCTAACATGTGTTTATCAGGCATCAAATTGAACGTCATATCAACTCACACAGTTGCGAATCTTCTCGAGTTTCTCTCTGCCTCAACTACCCTCCCAGCCGGTTCTCAGCTTGTTCTCGCAGGCAAACAGCTGGACCCTTCAGTCACAGTCGGTGATCTCAACCTCTCGGATTCATCTACACTCAACCTCTTCACTCATTCCCCACGAAACAGTCAAGAACCAGAATCTTCCGACATGACAACAGCATCTGCACTTATCACTGGTGACTCACAACCAACATCTTCAGCCGCCACATCCGGTACAAGCACGCCGACGTCCACGAAACCTGCAGTGCGCAAGTCTAACAAACCTCGGTGCTCGAAGGAGGGATGTAAAGGTGCCGCGCAGCCGATTGTAGGTGACTGTGGATTCTGTCAAAAGCGGTTCTGCGGCAAGCACCGAATGCTAGAAAGTCACAACTGCTCAGGTTTGGAAGATGCAAGACAAGCGGATAAGGACAGAAATACTGCGAAGCTGGAGCACGAGCGAACCGTAATGTTGCGAGGACTGTAACAACAAGTGCGAGGTCTATTGAAGTCAACCATACAGAGTTTTTCGTATGGCAATCGGAAGGTACTCGTGCGCTCAAGCACTGGCGTTCAGTTATAGGGCGGCACACATTTCAGCACTCAATAAGGATATGGACAGATGGCGTCTCAGTCCGGAACAGTAGGCGGTTTGGCCACAGGACGGCGCTTACTTGCTACAACAATACATTCCGAAACACAGCTGGCATTTTAGTGTAGCGTAATAACAGCAATACCACGCCAGTAAACATCCTTCTTCTAGTATGACTTTCAATGTTTCAATTCTCGTGCGTGTCTCACATCCCCATCCGTTCGACCCTCCAGAATAAGTCCACGTACCTGATCGCGTGACCAATTCGGACATGTCCTGCTCATAGGTACGTATACGGATACGGATACCAAGTAGATAAGAAGAATCCAATGACGCCACGTCTCGTGGCATCGCCGGCCATACGCATACTACATACCTACGTACATACGTATGTACTGAGGAATTGTCCGCATGTTACATTGTACGTATTGTGATAGATGATGTTTAAGCCGAGGTACGTATTTGTAGTAGATTATGTACATGGGTACCTGATCAAGAAGATGTACGTACAGAGCGGCGATATCCGTTCTGAGTGCGGATTATGTTAGGTATGTACCGTAGGTACCGACCGTATGGGCAGTATTCAGGATAGATGCAGTACTACTTACTTACCGAGATGGATGGGATGAATGATTCCGTCTGGCTGGTTGGGTCACATTGGGAGTAGTGTGGTGTGTATACGTACGCACGTAAGTATCTTTTTGAAGAAGTGCGAAACAGGAGCTGTGGAAGGAAGGATTGGAACAAAGTGGGTGAGAAAGATGGAGGGTGTGGTTGTGAAATGAATGGAAGAGAAAAGGAATAGGCCTTTGGATGAGGATGTTGTAGTATCTCATTACCATCCCCTATACGCGTGTTGGAACAGTTGTACGCACTTGCTATGCAATATCACAATCAATCCACCGATGAACGCCCCTTGTTCAAGTCATTTGCCCTCCTATCTTTTCCTTGTGTCATCAAGGCCACCACTCCATGCGCTTGTAGCTATCGAGCATTGCTCTGACGCCATCTGTCGTAAGTTTTTCTCGCTCGTACTTGAATCCTGTGGTCTTCTCAAACGAGCTTCCATCAAGACTGAGGTCTGCGTCTTTGAGCAATTCTTTCTCCACAAACGGTGACAGCGGTCCTGGTCGCGTTATGCCATTCTTCTCCAGCATATCTGCCCAAGGACCTAGAATATCTTCATTCAAATCGTCGACGACGGATTCGAGATTTAGTCTTGCAAATTGAGATATTAACGTGCCGTGGAAACCAGTTTTGATGTTGAAGACTTCAGCCACGATTCTGGCCAAGACACCTTGACTCGTATCGCCATGATCGACGACGTTGAAGATTGGCACTCCCGAGAGAGGTCCGCCTTCACCCTTACCCGAGAAGGTCGAACGCCGGCTAAGGCTGGGAGACGAGGGTGCGACGTTGCTGTTGTGACTCCTCCACTGCGCGGCTGTCCATAGTGCGCGTGCTGCATCTTCGACATATACTGTGTTTATACGGAGCTCCTCTGTCCATAGCCATTTCATCTCTTTCTGCTGTTCCTGGTCGATCCTTGCCAAACACAATACTTTCCCGAGGAGGTTTGACTCGTACTCTCCATAGACGTGAGCAAATCGTAGGATGATTAGGTTTAGTCCAGATATTTTGGCGAGCTCCTGCTCAGTTTCCAGCTTGACTCTCGCCAGTTTGATCCAAGGCTTCAGTTTGTCACCCTCCGCTCTTGGTGTTCTGTTTGAGGAGTAGACCATGCCTGTACTCGCTTCGACAAAGGCGCCAACGCCTCTCCTCGCAGCCTCTTTCGCAAGGGTTATGCTTAGCTGATGGCTGCGCAATTTATATATCTCGTATGCTTGCGACCAAGCCGTCTCACCACCCAAGTTGAAGACGTAATCCCATTTGCCGTCTGGTACATTTGGATGATCGAATATCCTCGGCATAGAAGTTTCGCGCGAGGCGTCTGCCTGGAGAAATATTGAGGTCGAACATGGTTCACTGAATTCCGGAGCAAGATGAGCCAGTTGAGGCAATACCTTGTCGACCAGTCGTACTGTCGAAGCAAGTTGATGTGTATGTATGTACTTTGCAAGAAAGCGACCGATGTATCCTGCAAGGAATGTTAGGCGGGGTATACTTTATGTGGAGGTTGTGTCAAATGACGTTACCTAAACCACCGACGATCAATACCGACGGTTTCGGAGACTCTTCTTCAGCCATCGTAGCTGTCGAGATATGCTGTGAACTGTTACAAGCATTCGCATGCAGTGCAATATGTATTCGCCGTGTATGAGACTTGGGCGAGTGAAAGACGGAGATGTATGGAGGAATATGTAGCACAGGCAAAATCAGGTCGCAGTGATTGCGATGAAATCGCCAAATGTTGCCCTCCCGCGACTGCCACTGCAGCGTCACACAAACCTCCGTCTCCTACACCAGACCTTGCGTCCGCCAGCACCAGATGGCGCGACTAGGTGCGGACCTTCTTTAGCTGGTTGAGTGTTGCTGTTCAAAAGAGGACAAGATGAACCCGACAATGGCGCACTGAAGCTGATAGTGCGGGAATGATGCCACTAGCTTCGCTGGTAGTGCTGCTTAATTCCAACAAGCAGGTTTAAGATGATGATGAGTGTAAGTAATTCAAGGACAGGGAATCAGTACGGTCAATCATTTAGATTCGGAGTATTTCGATATCGCTCAAATGTTATATCAACAGAAGAGATTCTGCACATGCAGGGGTTTGGAACCACCACCATGTCGTGACACGCTGCAAGCACGGAATGGTCGAGCATGCATGTACAGTGCAGTAGCATGCGCATCATGGTGCACACCATGCATGCTGTAGCTCTCTCTGTTTGGTCCGCTTGTTTCTAGATGCAGGAAAAGCTCGCATTCCATTTCTGGTGGCTGACAACCTGGACCACAGCTTCGGCGCTGTTCTGGACCGAGTTCCTGGACCATCAAACCCAAATAGTGACACGACGGCAGGACATTGGCTGCCGACTCAGGTACGGCGGGCACGCGACGAGCCCAATTCTGATACTCCATCTGCACACAGTGCAAGTGGGGCATGCAACCAGTGTGGGCGTGTTTCCATAGTTTGATTTCTGGTGCCGTACCATCATGTTCAGATGCCACGGGTCGTGCGATTTGGAATGGAGCGCGGTAGTACAATTCTCAGAAATGGCTGTCTTGTCGCTTGTCGAAACCAACATAGGGGTACCATCAAATGCGACCATGCATGCTGGGTGTTTGGGTATATTGTGGGAGCGGGTCACTGGGGACCGCGACTCGGCTTACGGACAAATTCAGAGTATCTAGGCACATAACGACAGACAGCGGAGTGTGAACCATCCATACTTGAATGCACAATAAGCACGATACGTGCTTTTTCCACTGTACCGAAAATGTGAAAGTTTTGTAGCGCATGGAGCCGTATGAATATCACTTCATTGGGTCAAAGCACGCCCTCAGAACTCAATGTAGATCCAGAAAGCTTGATGGACGTTTCAATGCAGTGCGCTGACCACCTACATGTACACTGGGATCGGGTAGAAACACATGCAGTAAGTCCATTTGCAGAACTTTATGCTAACTTGCTGTGCTACAGCCACTACCAGCATACACGCTCACTTCATTAGCTCATCACAACTGATTTGCCGTTGTTTCGACTAGATGGCTTACACAGTTTCCACTCACGCCTCGTTTTGGCGCCGGTATACCGCAATCAAGAGTTCAGAAGCTCGAAGATGTCTTCCCAGATACCAGAATATTAGTGTACTATTGATACATAGCTCGCTCGAACTCAAATAGGTATCCCTGTCCATGGTTCATATTCCTTCACACCACAACGCCGGGGTCGCTTAATCATGCTGCACACTTCAGGATCATCTTTGCAAGAATTGACCACTTGACTCGCAATCTGGCCTACTTAGGGACAGGTCGAGGCTGGTTTTTCACGTTATTGGACAGCCAGCTAAGCCCTTCCAGCAAACCCTCACCCGTAGTCGCGCAGCTCGGAACAACGTACCACACCTTGTCCTTGAGTTGCGAAAGTCTGAGCTTCTCTGTGACTTCGGTTGGCGTCATCGAGCCTGGGATGTCCTGCTTGTTGGCAAACACTAACAGTAGTGCCTCCTTCATTTCCCGATCGAGGATTATACGATGAAGTTCTTGCCGCGCTTCGTCGATCCGCGCCCGGTCATTTGAGTCAATAACAAAAATCAAGCCTTGCGTGCCCGAGAAATAATGTCGCCAAAGAGGTCGGATTTTGTCCTGTCCACCAACATCCCAAACATTAAATTTGACGTTTTTGTATGTGACAGATTCAACGTTGAAGCCGACTGTAGGAATGGTGGTGACGTCCTGCCCTAGTTTCAACTTGTACAGAATCGCTAGGTCTTGTGTTAATGCTCATTCAATTCGTAATGCTTGAGCGCAACGTACTCGTTTTTCCTGCTGCATCCAGACCAAGCATGAGTAATCGCATTTCCTTGGATCCAAAGATTTTACCCAGCATTTTCGACAACTGTCCACCCATCGTGATGTATGCGCTGCCAAAGCAGTCTTTGTCTCGTCAATATGGTCGTTTTCGCAGTCTCGATGGTTGTTCTACTGGCAATACAGCTGAGCGTCGAGTTTTGCGACCGTGTCTTCCGTCTTATCTCTGGGTAACGTTTCAACTTCGAGTGAACGATCTTTTGTGCGAAGCAGAAGAAGGTCTGTGCGACTTGGTCTGGAAAATTAATCGCAGGCGGTCAGGAGATGCAGTACTAGTCAAACTAGTGGGAGCGTTTCAAGGTGCAGACACGACGCCGTTTAACTTTCACCTGCATAAAGGGGTCTTCCCCAATTTCTGACCAGTCACAATACGAAAATTAAAGCCGCGATTTTATACGAAACCAAGATCATCCACTGTGGGCAAGAATAAACCGAGGTCGCTGAAGTGTTGACAGATCATGACTTCGCATTCTTCATGTTCAGAGTATCTGCAAAATGAGGAGATTGCCAACGTAGGTTCAGTCCAATGGATCAGATGGGAAAGAGAGTTCTCCACTGGCATTTCAACCGCGGTGACCAGTACAAATGGACATGAATTCGTTCATAGCTAGCATATCCACACGATTATTCAGCTTTAGATGGAGGGAGGGTAATGAATGAGTCCTATTACTGAACATCGAGCTTGAAGGTGACATAATCAATAGATTAATCCATATGCTTTGAGACACAAGCGAGCTTTCCATACCCATGCGATATATTCTTCTAGTCATGCCTATATCATCTCTTCCATCATCGCGCCTTTATGTAGTTCATCCTGCGGGGACCTTTCTGCTCTCAACTGATACCACTTTCCAAAGTTCAAATTTTTTAGCATAACCTGTCAGTACCTGACTATGGAGCAAGGACCAAGATGACTCAAAGCGATATCAAAACAGAATCAATCATGTGACAGTCACGTGACCAAACCAGTACGCGAAATCGCGCTCCGGTAATGATTTGTCGCAAACTAGCAGATCTGTTAAGTGCATCATACCATCTTACGAGAAGTGCGCCGACACACTCCACAGCGCGACCTGTTGTTAGTTTTTGATGTCTTTGTGACTTTTCATCCTTCTGTGTTACTATTGAACGCGAATATGGATCATGTCAAGAGTGAGGATATGCTAGGGGACGATAGGCCAGCAGGACAAGGAGAATCGACATATCAAGTCGATGAGCCAGATCAAGTTACAGAACCAGTGATCATAGACTCCGAACTTGGAGATAACCTTACCGTCCAAAACAATTCGGATGTTACGTTACCTGATACATCACATGCGGCCGGCGCAAACCCAGACACTGAGCCAGCAAAAACGCCAGCCGCGCAAGATGAAGGAGATGCCGATCTGGAAGATGCAGAGATGGGAGGAGTCGAAGACGAGACGAAGGTGGAAGAAGGTACCTCAGGAAACTTAGGGAACGAGACAAGACAAACACCTGCACCAGCAAATGGTACGGATGCTCAACCACAATCCAAAGCTTCGATAGAGGCAGCTGCACAGTCGCATTTGATTCAGCAAGCACACCAGATCATTCTACCGAGTTATAGCACATGGTTCGATATGCATCAATTACATCCTATCGAGGTCAAGTCTTTGCCAGAATTCTTTAATAACAGAAACCGAAGCAAAACACCTGCTGTTTACAAAGACTACCGAGATTTTATGATCAATACATACAGATTGAATCCTGTTGAATACTTGACAGTCACCGCGTGTCGTAGGAATCTCGCTGGAGACGTATGCGCGATCATGAGGGTACATGCCTTCCTGGAGCAGTGGGGCTTGATCAACTACCAGGTATGCCACAATAAACAGGAAGCAACAGGACAAACTAACAGAGACAGGTCGATCCGCAGACGCGTCCTTCCACGATTGGTCCTCCATTCACAGGCCACTTTCGAACCATTGTTGATACACCTAGAGGACTGCAGCCATTCCAGCCGGGTCCGAACGTATTTACCACACCTGGAAAACCGCACGCTGCCACAGAGCGGGCCAAGTCAGCTACGCCAGCCACCAAAGCAGATCTCAACATTGAAGTTCGGCGAAACATCTACGACGACAAAGGGAAAGAAATTAAGTCTTCAGAAGATGGTACAAAGCAGGCGAATGGTGAGGCGAACGGCACAGCTGAAGATGGCGCTACGAAAGCCATGCAAGATGCTGCCAAGTCAGAGAAGAAGACTATAAACTGTTACTCATGTGGTATTGATTGCACTCGGTCAAGATTTCACTACTCGAAAGGGGATCCCCCAACAGGCACTCAGAATCCAACCTCGAACGATGTCAAGTACGATCTTTGTCCGAACTGCTATTATCAATCTCGCATGCCGAGCACTCACCGATCATCAGACTTTACACGGATGGATGAACCACAACATACAACCATTCCCGACAAAGATGCAGCCTGGACTGATCCGGAGACTTTACTCCTTCTCGAAGGTCTAGAGAATTTTGATACGAACTGGGACGAAGTCGCTAGTCATGTCGGCACAAGAACACGAGAAGAATGCGTTATGAAATTTCTTCAGCTTGACATACAAGATCAATATCTTGAAGATGGTCCTGGATCAATCGAGTACAGAGCCCTTGGAGGCCGAGAACCAATTAGTCAGCTCGAGAACCCAGTTATGTCAGTTGTCAGTTTCCTCGCCCAGATGGCTGACCCATCGGTCGTGGCTGCTGCCTCACAACGATCAGTCGAGCAGATGCACAAAGAGCTTCGAAAGGAACTCGAGAAAGGCATGGGTGATCAAAGTTCCACCACGGTGCCGCCCAAAGACGGGCAAGAAGCCAGCGACAGCCAATCAAAGGATGTAAAAGCTGAGGACTCTATGGAAGTTGATGCAACCACTGCCATCACAGTCACAAAACCGACCGAAACAGATCCACAACAACGATCACACGTTCTGACAGACCTCTCCACAACCGCCCTCAGTGTCTCCGCCGCCCGGTCCTCTGCGCTCGCCACCCACGAAGAACGCGAAGCAACTCGCCTTGTGTCTGCCGGCATGAATCTCACCCTCAAGAAATATGAACTCAAACTCGCCCAATTTGCTGAGATGGAGGAAATAGTCCAAGCAGAGCGAAGAGATCTCGAAAAAGGTCGACAACAGTTATTCCTCGACCAGTTGAGATTCAGAAAGAGAGTAAGAGATATCGAGAACCAATTGAAACAATTAGCACTTAATGGACAGACTGGCGCGCAAGAGGGCATGAGAATGGTAGCAGAAGTCATGCGGGAGAGCAGTTTTGGAGCCGGATTCGGATTTGCCAATGGTAATGCGGGAACTGGCGCATTGAGTGCAGACGGAAATATTGCAGGTACGGAGGTTTGAAAACGGATCTTGCAGGCTTCCTTGTTGTCTAGGGTAGTGGTGATACTTCACCAATAAAGTGACTTTGGTTCTGGGGATGGCGTTGGTAGTTGAGATGGGATTGATCGGCGTGGACACGCAAATTATTAAAACTTTGTGGTCGGGCACGAATTCACCTAGGTAGAGAGGCATAGGATACGTGCACATGTGTAGCAATAAAGACCTTATGATTTCGGCACTTGTTGAGCAATGCTTGAGTCATCCAGTCTCGACCAACCAGCTATAACGCTCAAAGATTGAAATTACATCTAGACACAACCTCTCTACCTACGTATCGCCACCAAAATACCGTCCAACACCCCCCAAAAAACCCCTTCTCTCATCCTGTCTAGTACCCCCAGCTCTAGCCACCCCATCACTAACCTCCCTCATCCCATCCTGATTCTCCTCTTCCAACCGTCTCCGCAAACCCTCATACTGACCACGCCCCCTCTTCCCAGCCACATCCTCGCCCACAACCCAGCCAGGAACCCTCCACCTAACCAGTCCACCAGGTACAAGTTCATCCGCCCACGCATTGCCCACAATCCAGCCGACTAACGCCGGCACCAGGCCATACGGGAACTGACTGAACGCGAGTTGCGCCGTGAGTAAATACACAGTCCATTTATCGGAGACCTCGACACCACGGCCTGTACTTGTAGGCGATGTATCGTCAAGAAGGATTTTGAACCCGCCTAGACGAGGGACTTCACGCCGCCACAGCGCGACAAGGGAGATGACGATCGCGGTCGTGCCGGAGGGCACATAGCCCCACCACCCAAGCGTAAGGATCTTAAGCAGTATTGCCAGAGCAACCGTGCCGGCCATGCAGAGCACATAACTTGCGACAATGAAGCTGGTGAATTTGCGACTGCCCCAGATCCGTTCGAGCACGCGCAGTTGGTATATTATTGCGGCGGAGAAGAGCAGTTCGACGGATGATGTTGGTGCCAGTTGGAACGTTAGAATGCGCCAGAGTTGGAGGTATGGCCAGAGATGGGGCGTTGGTTTGAGGGGGAGGTAGGGTTTTAGAGAGAGGATTGAGGCTGCGAGGGAGGTGGTGATGAGTAGCGTTAGGAGGGCTCGCGTGCTGGGGGTTGAGGTGAAGCCGGATGTTATGACCATTTTCGTGGGTGCGAGCGAGTAAGAGACTTTATGGGAGGGGGATTTGGGGTGAGTAGATGCGTGGTCTGGTTGGCTGTGGCCTTTGAGCGATGCTACAGGCGTATCGGGGTGATGAACTTGAGTTGGTGGGCTTGGAGTGAGTGCAAGTGTATAAATTGAATGGAAGCGGACTGCGGTGGATAGATGTTGTACAATTCTTTACTTTCAAAAAGCACATGTAAATGACGTCGCCGGTACAGGCCAGATATGCAGGTACAAAATTCAGCTTTCAACTAACATTGTGCAGTACAAGTACTGTATAGAACCTCGTACTTGGTAATCACTTGCAACAGTCCAATGCCGTTTGGTAGGAGGGCACTGCCAAAAAATATCCATCATCTATCATGCGAACTCACATCCACAATGATCTTGCCCTTTGCTCGCCCACTCTTCAATCTCTCAAATGCTTTCGGAGCATCGGTAAAGGGAAAGACAGTGTCGACGACCACTCTCAGCTTGCCTTCTCTTGCTATTGATGCAAGCGGTTCAAGGTCACTAATAGCGCTTGATGTGAAAATGGACTTCCACTTCCGTGACGGTCCACCAAGCCAGGTAGGGCACATCCAACTCACTAGCATACTCCATATCCCAGCCCAATCTTCGGCCATAAGAGCGACAAGCACAAATTGCCCATCTGGTTTGAGGAAAGCCTTTGAGCGACGGTGCAATTGGGGATCATTCCCAACATTGTCAATGACTAGGTCCACCTGTATCCGAGAAAGATCATCATGGAAGGTAGGTGACCTATAGTCAAGGATCTCATCGGCACCCAGATCTTTGCAGAGCTGAACACCTGCCTCAGAACACGTTGCAATGACATGCATATCCAAGGCTTTGGCGACCTGAATGCAGAACGTGCCGACCCCACCCGTGCTGCCGTTGACTAAGATCTTGCCTTTGGGTTTTGCATATGGTGCGATGGCTTGGTATGCTGTGAGTGCTGCAACACCAAGTGCGGAGCCATGCTCTACTGGTATACTGTCTGGCAGAGGGTATACTGTGTCTTTGTGGACCCACATAATCGTTTTTAGAGTACCCATGGATTTGGTATCTCTATGCATTCCGAACACGATCTGTCCGACGTGAAGATCGCGTGAATCGTTGATAAAGTTGCGAGGCAGAGCTCGAATGCGGCCACAGAAGTCGAAGCATGGCGACGCTGGGCGTTTGATGAGCCAGCCTACGATAGGCACATCGGGCATCTTGTAATCTCCTGGATTAAGACTCGCATTGAGCACTTCGATGAGAATATGGTCGTTCTTGAGGCTTGGCACGTCGTATTTTGTGAGACGAAGGTTCTCGATGAATCCGCCCTTGGTTGAGCTATACGTCCATGCTTTGCCCTGAAGGTTGGTCATTTCGAGGTTGGAAATGGTATGTGTGTTAGGACCAACTCTTGAGTTAGCTAGTGAACTTGCGGTGATAGCTACGGATGTCGATAGAGATTCGATACCTAAGAGCCATCTGGATTTCTGGAGCAGAAGTACCAAGTATTAAACCATCCATCTGCTACCGCACCCTTGGGTAATCGGACGAAACCAGCCGAAGCGGACGGAGAAGTGACTTCGTCCGAGCCATTGTAGACTATCCTGACCACATGCAAGAGTGTGTTCAAGGACGATCACCATATGACAAGTACGGCAAACGCATGTAAGCAGTAAGATTGGATGGTCTTAGATTCTAAACATTGAGTAAAGAATTCGAAGGAATGTTAGGAGACACAAAAATGGACGTGGTAATAAACATTGGTTAAGGCCAAATTGTGGCCCACACGCTTCCGATACATGTGGAATTTTATACTGTAGTTCACAAGGCGATGCATTTATTCGATCGACTCCATATTACAGTCTTGTTCATAACTTGAACATTTCGACCAGGGGTCAAAATAGTGTGTGCACCTTGTCATGCCCATCATGGAGGAAGACAATTCAATGCCGTCTATGCCTGGTGCCTTCGAACCCACCTCTACCTCACCGTCGCCACCAACAGTCAAGCAGCCGAAAAGAAGATTTGTTGGTCGCAAAACTGCTGAAGCACTCGCGAAACAGAAGCAGAACGGCAACATCGGTGATGTATCACTCGAAGAAACCACTGCGGTTGTTCAGAGGACGCCGAAGAGAACACCTCGTGCCCTGAATCAAGTACCCGATGACATCTTGAACGATCCTGGTATACAAGCTGCCATCGAGCTACTACCCTCAAACTACGCATTTGAAATACCGAAGACCATCCACCGCATCAGGACTCTCGACGCGAAACGTGTCGCATTGCAGATGCCCGAAGGCCTACTCATGTTTGCAACCACCATCTCCGATATCCTCACACAATTCTGTCCAGGCTCCGAGACCCTCATCATGGGCGATGTCACATACGGTGCATGCTGCATAGACGACTACACCGCTCGAGCCCTAGGCTGTGATCTACTTGTCCACTATGCTCACTCATGCTTAATTCCAGTCAGCACGACCAAAATCCCAACCCTATACGTCTTTGTCGACATCTCCATCGACACCAAGCACCTCGTGGCCACTCTGGTCCGAAACATTTCTCCCGGCAAGACCATCGCCATGGTGAGCACAATCCAATTCAGCAATACCCTCCACCTCATCAAACCAGCGCTCGAAGCCGAAGGTCTGCGCGTCATAATTCCCCAAGTCGCGCCCCTCTCAAAAGGCGAGATCCTAGGCTGCACAGCACCGAAACTCAACAACCAGGACCACATGGTAGATATAATCCTCTACCTCGGAGATGGACGCTTCCACCTCGAAGCAGCAATGATAGCCAATCCCTCCATCCCTGCCTACCGCTACGACCCCTACTCCCGCCGTCTCACACGCGAAGAATACTCGCACGACGAAATGCTTACCTCACGCTCAAGCGCCATTTCTCGAGCCAAGACCGCGAAAAAATGGGGCCTTATACTAGGCGCTCTGGGCAGACAAGGCAACCCTCATACCCTGACGCTTATCGAAGACCATTTGAAGAAACGAGGTATTCCATTCGTTAATCTTTTGTTGAGTGAGATTTTCCCAGGCAAGTTAGCTCTGTTCGAGGATGTGGAATGCTGGGTTCAGATTGCGTGTCCGCGGCTGAGTATTGATTGGGGCCATGCTTTCGCGCGGCCACTGTTGACGCCGTATGAAGCTTTGGTTGTGCTGGGTGAGATGGAGAAGTGGGATGAGGGCGGGAATAAACTGGTCAATGAGACTTATCCTATGGACTTTTATGGTAATCATGGTTTGGGCAGAGTGACGGAGAAGATGACGAGACAAGCTCTTGTCAATGGCTGAGGTCTACTTCACAACTCAAGGGACACATTCTGCGGATCTAGGTGACAGGGAGAATAGCATTCCAGATTACGGTGAAGGGACGCCAATTACTTTTTATCGAGGTTTGCCCATCCAGAACGACTTGAAGCGCCTTGAACGAATCCCTACAACCTATTCGTATCCTAGTCAAACCTTACTGCTGCTACGCACGTCCTACATCGTCCCAAAGTAATGCGAAAACCATTCGGATCGACAGCACGATTGCTCTAATGAAGCAGAAACTTGGGCCAAATGAGAAAGTGATCTTGTCCAGGCCACTTACCGATGTACGACCACCCATCTATATCCCGGACCATACCAGCCTCGAGATCATCCCCCGTGACGTCAGCATGGCCCTAGAAGAGCATTTCTCCGTCCATGATACCGTGTACATAAGTCACCAACCAGCTTGAAATTCGCTATGTCGGGATCTCCAACAATATGAGTAGTCTGGGGCTTCGCCTCAACCTTTCTTACCACAGACGATGTCCTAGCACCTTCCGCGAGAAGTACAAAGTCGCTGGACGTTGTATCCCACGGAACGAGAGCCAGCATATCACCGTGTAAGAAAGTGAACCTTCTACCTCTATAAGCCTCCTGCAATGCCATCGAGAATGGCTATATCTTCCACAACAGAACATCAACCTCTGGTCCCGAATAATCAAGCACCCAGCACGTGGTTCCTGCTTGATACACCAGTTTGTTTGCCCACCCGAAGGTCCTACACTACGCCAGGGTAGACACGCCGCGAGAAGGAGTGCGAAAACGCTCCGAAGGGCTCCATGAATTCTGCAAGTGCGAATCTGAGGACGATAAGCGCCGTCCAGAGCAGGAGTAAACTGGCACGTTAATACAGAGTTGAGGCTTGAACTGCAAGAAGAAAAAAGCGAGGCCTTCCAAGACATTGGCAGTCGCTGCGTAATACCGGATCCGCTCCTCTAACTGTCTACCTAGCCTCGTTCCCCGACTTCGCAAGGCTGGATAGCTGGAGTCGTACATCAGGGTCATAAGGTAGCGCTGTTTGCTGCAGTGCGTACCAGGCTGTGACCTACGAGATCGGAAAGATAGGTAAATTTGTCACGCAATAACATGTAGCTGGCTGTTGTGAAGCATACTGTATTTCATTGAAACAAGAGACACAACACATAGTTGGCAGTACTGCGTGGCAAGATAATCATGTTTCTGTCTCGCGTGGCACATACCTACTTTCGCTGCTATTTCTACAAGTCCTGGACTCCAAGCCTATGTCATCCTACTCCCGCATGGCTCCGTTTGAGCATGTTGATGTAACATCGCAGCTAACATGTTGCTTTAAAAGGCATAAAAACGGTGCGGGTGGGAACAAAAAAACATGCCATCGTTGCTACCTATACACTTCTCTTCCAACTATGCAGAAATTTTTATTCGTCAAGGAAATTCGTTAATGATATGTTCAACATGTACTAAGACAGGTGATTTGTGTGTTCCCTCGTAACCATAACTGTCAATCGCCAAAACGCCATGCAAGCTCAATCAGACGCTGGTTTTGTTTCAACATTCATCGGCATGAAAGAGCGCCTATCATCAAAATATCGGGTTGAGAGCGGTCAATCTGGTTATATTGAAACGATTCTGGAGCTGATTGGGGTCGAAGGACTTCTGGCATGTGTATTCGGCCTGTGCTTGATCACCATTTGTAACTCCCTTAACATGTTTGTCGTGGTGTCGGCTTGTTCTTGCATCGTTGCTCTTTTCCGTCGTTCTTCGTTCAGCCTGGCAACTTTCTCTTCTCGGCTCATACCAGCACTCATGGACAGTCGCTGTCGAGGCATTGGTTTCGAGACCGCCTCAAAGACTTCTTCGTCAAATAACGTCCCGTCAGATGAGCGAGAAGATCTGTCATCGCCCGTCAAAAGGCGTAGAGCTTCGGCTGGACCACCATCAACAACTGCGAAGCCGCCGAAACTGGGTGACGGAGACATAGGAGTTCGTGGGCTAAGACTGCCGCCACGTGAAGAACGATGGTCATTCGTGGAAACAGTTAGCAACATGGCATTTCGTCCTCGTTCCCAATCATGCTGCAGAGTACGAATGTCACTTCCTAGGGACTCGTAATGTTTGCTTAACGCTGCCGACACGACTGCTTTATCAGTACTTGCCGAGGTCAAGCCAGCTATCTCCTCCTTCAAAATGTGAATCTTGGCGTTTAATGCTCGAACGCTGTGGGCGACATCTTCGAACCTGCGCATTTGCATCTTGTGTTGGCGTGACTCCGGCTGTGTGGGAGTCGTTGCAGTGGGGGAGGTTGGAACTGAGTCTTTGCCTGCTCTCCTTTGATCCGTCTCCCAACCAAACTCTTCAGTATGCAATTTCGTGCTCAGAAGTTGTTGTCTGGAGGACGTTTCTTGTTCGATTACTCGCACTATCGACAAGACTGCTCGCCATTGCCTTACTCTGTGCCAACCATTCGTTGTTCTCAGAGCAAGCAAATCACAAAGGAAAGCTTTCCGTGCCACGGCATGTAATCGGAGAGCGAAGCGAAGCTCTTTGAGCGATGATTTAGCGTCGTCGTTCGAATCGTTAGCAACCTTAATTGCGTCAGAGTACTCTGCAAGAGAGATTTCATAAATGTCGTGGTATCGTTGCAAGTCTTGCTGAATGACAAATGATTGTAACACGTTGTGGCTTTCCACATAAAGAGTGATGAGTAGTTTCAAGGTAGTGACCAACTCAGACCGTAGGTTTTGACATCGTCGGACTGCTTTTTGATCTTCCAGTCGGGTGATAGGTGGTAAAGTCGAGCCTAGGTCATAGCCACGAGCTACCAGTTCTACCTCTTGTATGAATCTCAGGGTCCTGCCCGCAGTCGAGTCGAATGTGTGTGCCTCATTGACGAGCCGGGTGAGACTGGCAGCTGCTGATTTCTGAATATGCTTGGAGAACTGCCGCCTCAAAAAAAGCAAGACAACAACTCCCACACAGAAGACAGCTATGCAATATGTTCCCAGCTCGACCCATGTCAATGACCTCAGAGTACTCCGTCTTGATTGTAGCCATTGTATTGTCCAAGCGGCGCCGAATGAGAGCACAGCAGTAGCTATCGCTCCGTGGAGGAGATTCTGATCCTCCTCGTGTCCCTCATTCTCGACCGGTCGTGGAGGTGCTTCGTCCGACAATAGCTGAGATGCAACGATAATGTACCGGAACTGCTCGAGGATCTGTTCGCTCGAAACAGGTTGAATGTGGTTCGCCTTCTTTCGTATACTGCGTATTCTCTCCTTGAAGTTGGGCGGTGCGAATGAGGTGGGCGGTGGAGTTACCGGTCTAGGAATATCGTATGGAATTGCTTGACCTTGGAGATAATCTGCTAGAGGAGAGTCCTCATACACCAACGCGTCCATGTCATTGTTCAATGTGCATAGTAAATGAAGGCGAGATATAGATGGTAATCAGCAGGAATCTTGTACAGTATACTGCAGCGCGTAGGAAGTGGATGTTGCAACGTGTATCCTCCCGCATGGCACAACTCCCTGCATATGCGGCTGCCAAGTTCAAGTTTTGTGGGACAACCTGGCAAGGCTAACGGCGTCTCCCTGATCCACGGCCGGGTGGGTACCCCAATGCCAATTTTGACTTCATCTCCTAATCTTCCAACGGCGCTCTTAATTTTAGGGAGATTCAGCCACGACTTCTCCTTGCTGACCGGCAAGTCTAGGCTCGTTGATTGACCTTCATAGTGCTCCGTAACGAATCTGTACACATCTCAGCTTACAAGGAGCCGGGACAACCCAGCCACTTTGTTATTTTTATTTACCACATGCGAATTGGCCCAGGTTCTACGTCAGAGTTCCAATCACCGAATTCCAAGGTTTGGTGACAGTATATCTTGGCACCTTGATTTAACCAAGATGTCAAGCTTTCGTTCTCTGCCGCATATGCTGGCTCCTGCAATGGAGAGCTCAGAGTCCATGGAGTCTGATGACGTTCATGATGTGGTGAACTCATGTCTGCGAGCGCAGACAAAAGTACATCCACCACTTTGTTTATGTTTCATCTGCATGAGTATTTGAGAATTTTGCCCGCAGGTGCTGGCCCAGCTTCTGATCGTCCTTGATCTTAGGTCTTGACATCGTTCGTGAATTCAGTCCCCCACCTATCTTGAAGTGTCCCGTCTGATCAGTGTGATCACCGACGTCGTTCTTGTCCATACAACTTGCGAATAGGGATAAAATGTCCTACCATAACCATGTCGACAGCGTTCTGTTGCTCCTAGAACTACTCTGAAGATTCATGAAACCGAGGTTTGATACAGCTTAAATCAGCTTATCCTTGTTGTGGCTCATGTGCCAATGCTGATGTGCAGTGCTCGGAATTTCCTGTGCTCATGTTTGTGTTATTGCTTCGTTGTTCAATCGTTGACATCCTGATGCAGCCTATGGGAGACTCCTTTCCCGGGGCAGGTGGACAATCAATCATTCTCAAGATACTGACATCTTGAGTGATATGTCTAGCTCCATTCAACTGCAAAGACCGGCATGGCTGCCGTTGTGCTGCTCAATGTTGTTGCTCAATCTGACTGTGAATTGCGCCATATACTTATCGGGTAGCTGGAACAGCACGAAGTGAAGCTGAAGACGGGCTCAACATGGACTCACTGTCCGCCTTGTTGCCTGGTCTCGTGACGAGGCTGGCAGACTGACATGCTGCATACACAGACAAACGCGCGCTCGCGTCCTGCACTTTCTGATTTCCTCGATGTGATCTGTTTCAAGCTTACTCTCAAGATCATTGGAATATGGCAGACCACGATATTCAGATGGAAGACATCGAAGCAGGAGGCCTCAGAAAGCTTCCAGACCAGCGTCTCAATGAAGTGGAATTTGACAGCCAAGGTACAGTCTATGATGACCTCTTTCAAGAACTCCAGATCCGGCCAGAATCTTGCCAGGAATTCCTGCGAACGAACTTGCGACCCTTTCGCAATAAGTTCAAGCACCGAGACCTGATTGCAAAGGGAGATCCAGACTCACTCAAGAAGTTGTCTGAATCATTCATCAGAGCGTTCGGTAACTTGGTCTGGGCCAAAGACAGGCGATGGTTGTTGCGGTCTGACGAGCTTGGTGACGGTGAAGAAACTCTGCAATACGTCCCTCCAAAGAACCGACAGCAAGCTGATCACGCGAAGTACGACCCACAAATTGCGCGTTATCTTGGTCAACAGTGCTAACGCGAAACTAGCTTCTTTGACGTCCTTGAAAGGTTGTGGAAGCGCATGCGCAACACAATTTTCATGATTAAGCCTGCTTATCTCTCCCGCAACAATAATACTCTTGCTTCAGAGGACGCGGCAACTGACAATCCATCCCACGAATTTTTCTCCATCGAACCACCTTCTCCACACTCAGACGACGATCCAGACTCACAATCAAGTACCTCAAGCTCCACGCCCGCAGCAACCATGGCTCGCAAGTCCAACAAGAAGAAAGCGACCGAAAAACAACCTGCCGACCGCACAGCTCCACGACTCGGCGCACCTCCTCCACCACCAAACGAAATCGCACCACGAGGTTTCTGGCCAGCCAGCAGAACCCAAGAAGCAATCATGAACATCATCGTCGACCTTCACACCACACGAATGAACTCTCACCCCAAAATCTTCACTCAAGCGTACGATGAGAGCATGGCAAGACTAGACGAATGGATCGAGGAAGATAGACTAGCCGAACTCGCAGGCGAAGACGTCGACGCAATCCCTCATCCTCTGGCAAACAAAACGCAAGCCGGCAGCGCAACACACAGCAGTGACACACCAGTCACAAACCCCAACAAAACCACAAACGCTAAACCTTCACTCCCCACCCACCAACCTTCACCAGCAGACCATACCCAACAACCAAAATCCTTCACCGACGCCCACCGCCCAACCACACCCCCCCGCCACCCTCTATCAACCTACAGTCCCCCCGTCCTTCCAGTCAGCATGTCCCTCTTCATCTCACCCTTCATCGCCCAGCCCTCCTCCTCCAACGTCCAGCCCTACCTCTGGACCACCGCCCCCATGCTCCCGACCTCATACCCCTCTTTCATTGAGGGTCTGCGCGAGCGAGCGAACGTGCCTGATTGCGTTAAGAGTAGCAAGTTGACTGTTGTGCTGGCGTATGGATGGAATGATTTCTCGAGAGTGGTGCGGAATGAGGAGGATTGGAGGAATGGGGTTATGGCGGATTTGGGGGATGCGAGTGTTAGACTTGGGGTTAGGGTTTGGAGGGGTCGATGTTGTGTTGTTGCTGTTTAGGTGGTGGTGGGATGTGAGGATGGGGTGGAGAGGGGAGATGGCGGGAGTTGTGGCTCTGTGGTCAATCGATTATAAATTGGGATGAGAGGAGATGAGATGAGATGAGATGAGATAAGATGAGATGAGATGAGAGAAGGTGAAGTTGGAGTGAGCTGGCATGGTGGCCGAGAGAACGCGAAGTAGTAGTGCTCAAGATAAAGCAAGCCTTGAGATCCCTTCTAACAAGAAGAGATGAAATCACTACTGAATACAAGTGAGCTGGAACAAATCATGAATTCAAACTGTAACTCTGACATTCTAAATCGCTTGCTGTTACAACCTGGTGAACAACAATACATTTGACTAAGTCAAGGGTAGAACAGTAGTGTACATTGGCTATAGCCGAGGAGAATATCCTTGCGATCGTTGTTGGAGTCCTGTAGACGTGAGAGCTGTATATCCTTGTGATGTTACGTGCCAGTGATCTTCACTGCGACGGCACAGACTCCAGCAAAGCTTTATGGTTCAAGAGCTTGCCAGTCCAAATTCGTCGTGGATACATATTGTAACTGGCTGGTTGTTTTGCAGCCCTCCAGGGCTGGCTGTACTCTGTGTTATCCTGAGCGCTCATGCTTGTGCCATAGGATAACCTTGGTTGCACGAATAACTCGAGCAGCGCTTGGCCTCGAAAATTTAGACCCGCAGGAATCGGAGTTGAGACTCGCAGCTTTCGTGATTTTCTGGTTCACGGCATTCCTCTTGTGCTATCAGACCACTTCGTCATCTGTTCGTTGAATTTGTCACTGAACTTTTCCTCGTGGGTAGCAACTTCAAGAAGGTTATCAATCTGCCTGTCCGTACTCGGCTGTGTGGTTCCCCAGATCATCCATTTATCTGCAAGCCCATCAGTGCGCAACTGCTGTATCACCACGTATTCATCTTTCAGGATTGTTTCCGGTGGTTGTCCATCGTTCTTGTCTAGTGTTTGCTTCGTCTTGATTTTGGCAATGACCTGCCGTAAGGTAGCATGCTCTCCCAACGGTATTTGTGCCTGACTATCAACAAGAATCTGTGTTGACTTGAACTGTGCCGGACATAGAGCTTGAAATATCCACCAAACTTTCTGACTAGGAGTCCAACCACGGTATGTGACCTTCCATTTCTCCTTTGGTAAACGCGATAGCTCACGGTGGTCAAGGCGGACTTTGAGTTGTCGTTTCAGGCCTGTACAAGCTATCTCGTCGATTTTTGATCTGTTATGTCGTGCGATGGCGGTGTATAACTCAGCATGTAGTTCACGAGCCCAGAATGCACGCTCGCCTAGTAGAAGGGGTTGTTTCAGCCACTTCTTCGTTATAGGATCGACAGGAACGTTGAATTTGGAGTTTACAAGAAGTCTGGCGCATATTAGCTTGATTTGTTCCATGATAGGAATGCTCCTCTCACCCAAAGAAGTGTTTCGATTTCTGTTTAATGTACAACCAAGCTGTCCTCAAACCCCTCTTCGAACGTAGGGAGGGCAATAGTAATGAATCTGGCTTGATCAGGATATCTGGTACAAGACCAAAATCCGTTGGCATATCTGACTTCTTCATCTTAGATATCTGCCCTTGCATCGACGATTGACCGGACATTGATCTCTGGACGGCACTACGAATAGCGGAACCGGTTCCTTCACCACTGCCTTGCGGATAGGAAGCGCGAGGTGTAGATGAGAGACATCTACACTGCTGCTTGAATAAGGTCCGGCTCGGTCTCTTGAGGGATACCGGAAAGAGTGACTTGGTCGCCATATTGACAGTTGACAGTAAAGTAGAATACAGGATGGAGGTGGTGAGGACACTGACGTTGTCGATGGCCACGAGGACCTCAATGTTGATGTGAATGCGGTTTGCCTGCAATTGATTGAATTCGAGTTGCCCGTACAGACTTGAGCAAGCTAAGTTGGTTAGCGCGGATCTTCTGCTTGACCCACACCGGCATTACTAGTAGTAGGATGCGGGTGCCAGCCTTCCCATGATTTCAAGCTTAAAGTCACTTTCGTGTTTGAGCAATTCATCAACAACGAGCACCAAGCATCAATCATGGCTTCCCGAAAGGATATGAGGAGGCCGGATCTGGGTACGAAAGTCATTACAATAGGAGGTGAACCGAGCTAACCAACGAAGTGATTCCATACGTGAAGCCGAAGGAAGACAAGTCTACTGACTTCGCCTCTACTATGACGAGCTCCTTGCCCATGGCTGCGGTAAGCTGCAGTGCTCAATCGTTGGTCTGTCAAGTTTGCTAATGGACTGGTTCAGATGTTCACGAGAAGCAGGTAAGTGCTATCAATTTCCATAGGCATGGGTGATTAATCGAACGCGACACAGACCAATAGGGTGGTAAGTCTAAGCTTTTTAAACATTCGGAACCTACAGTATTGATAGTCCAAAGGGTTGCCCTTGTCCTTTCACTTCTAAACTGGATCGGCGAAACTCCAGCGCAGAAGAGCGGAAGCTCGACACCGGGATATTTATCATTTGGCATGTCACGTAAGCATAACGTTTATCAGCTACACTATCAATGATACTGACAAAGTCTCTAGTCCTTGCTGTTGCCATGGTATGTATAGGTCGTGGATCAGTATGGCAAGAATCGCATTACTGACCAACAAATAGACATACATGCCGTTGTTCTTACCACCCCAAACCAATCCTCTCGGAGGAACAAGCACAGAAGCAGCACCACCAGTACCACATTCTTGATGAGGAACTCACTGGTGGTCAAACATAATCGGCTATGTGAATCGTCTCTCAGAGCGTCATTCGAGGCTGGTCGTCGATGATTGGACGTGTCGGCTGCAAATACGAAGTACTCTAGTGGACGAAACGCTCTGGAGTTTGTCGTGCAAGCACATCAATTCGTATCTTCCGTTACATAGTTATGTATAGAGCCCTCACTCGAGGTGTGACACATTGCTCCTTTGTTGTTGGCTGACAGCCGATGAATTGTGACTCAGCCTCGTTCTGTTTGATCGACGATGCCCGCATCTGACAGGGTGAGTGAAATTGAAGTGTTCGACGCCACTTTCGCAGTTTTCGGCCATTCCAGGCTTGGCGAACTCGTAGGCGCAATTCCCCACCTGCTACATAACCACAAACTACCTGCGACTCCTTCTCTTCTCTCTCTTTCACAACACAACCACAAACAACCTCTCCACTCAACTCGCAAAAGTCCAAGTCGACAAGTACTTTCAAATACTCACACGTGAAATACTGTTATCCAGTCAAACCGTTACCAGAGACAGACGAGTTTATGTCAACTATCGAAAACCTCAAATCCTTTGGTAAGCGCCCCTCCTCAGCCCGACGCCACATCAGCTTGCGACGACCTGCCTACGTCCGACTACCAAATCTGGCATGTCCCAAGGCCCGACTGGCGATCCCATCGATCCTGTGTCAAAGTGACTGAATACTTGCGAACATGAGAATGCGTTTGGACTTGTTGAGTTGCGACTAACATGATTGTTCTAGACCCCTTCGCGGAGGCCGACGACGAGAACGGTGACGCCAAGAAGAAGCAAGGCCAGGATTATATCCATATCCGTATTCAGCAACGAAATGGTCGTAAGACATTGACCACGGTTCAAGGCCTGCCCCAGAAATTCGATCAGAAGAAGATTCTCAAGGTGATCAAGAAGAAGTTTGCCTGCAATGGTACCATCGTAGCGGACAGTGAGATGGGAGAGGTCATCCAACTTCAAGGTGATCAACGCAAGGATGTTCAAGAATTCCTGGTCGCCAAAGATGGTCTCGAATTGGACGCAAAAACCATCAAGGTAACTAGCATACAATCTTGTAATAGTTCACGAAGACTAACGTTATCTCAGGTCCACGGTTTCTAGACACTTCAGCCTATATCCCCTGCTATCATGCTCGGACATGGAAGACAGATAGGAGTTGTCGTCCTGGCCATAGTACTGGCCTCTTTGTTTTCTCACGATTTCTTCTTGCCCATGACTTTCATGAACGTTACGAGGCGATGACTCATGCATGTATAGCACACTTGGGATGATGTGCTGGAGGCGTTTTAAGATACCCATGATAGATAACTGTTTACTGCTGACTAAGGAGGGTTTTTCGGATCGGAAATCTTGTTTTCCTTCAGAGTTGGTCGCAAATGAGGGAGAAACTGTATTGCTATTTTTTTATATAAAGCAAATCCGTCCTTCCTTAACACGAACACGAGAATGCTCATTGCTTGCATAGCTTGTTCCACAATTATTCTGCCCAACTCTGTTTTCGTTCCACTTGTAGTGTGTGGCATGCCTGACATAATCATTTGTTTTGTCGGAGGGCGTTGTTTCACGCCAGTCGTGTGAAGCGCACGCGACCTTGTCCCACTCATGCAGCTTCATGATTCAAGTCTTATTGGCACTAATCTCGGAATCCGGGGAATCCTTCATCATCAGTACATCTTCTTTCCCCGTGATCAGCAACAAAGTCTTGGATGCACATACAGCACTTCCTATCATTACATACCCAGTTCCATCATTGCCCACGCGTAACCTTCTATTGCCTCACACCGGTGCGGTCGGTATAGCTGCAGTACACAAGGTTCACTGGCTACCGACCAGCCAGCACCATTGTACGAAGCATGTTCGCTAGGCAGCGCGGGTCATGGAGCTGGGTCACGGAGACCTAGCTTAATTACCCAGACACAGATGCCTCAAACTATTGCAAAGAGTGCCCGATATCCCAGAGTAGCCGTTCTCCTCGGTGTCAAGCAACACTACTATGTTCCGCTCCTCGTCTGCCGGTCATTCTCCACCATCTTTACATTCATATGGGCTGTCCAAGCATGTAAGCAGATTTACACTCTCACCAAGCAAAATGCAGAGCCGGAGGACGCTATAGTTGACAGGAGTACGACTAATGAACGAATTTTCAACCATCGCTTGAGAGTCGTGCAGGTAGCCTTGGCCTTTATTTGGGTAAGACATTATACTTCTCAGTGAGACCTTCAAGGAGATCTTGCAACGATGGTACACGAATCTGACTGACATACCTTTCTGAACTCAGGCAGCTACAGCCGCCTACTTGGCTCACCTGTTCGCATCCTCATTGATGTCACGATGGCTTCTTCACTACTCTCCTGCAGCAGTTCTTGTCCGCCTGTGCAGCCTTTCTATCCTGCTCTCATATGGATGTACGCAAGTCTTTCGATTCACTGGTGCCCTCATTCCCAAGCTTGAGAACCTGAGCCGATGTCTACCACTATGGGTTATGACATGCATTTGCCTGCTCATATCTTATTTCTCAACACAGCAAGACATGTCTATTGAGCAGGACCGAGACCACAGGAGGCGAAGATTAGTCTTGAGATTGAAATGTCTGTACACTATCGCTGGTAGCAGTCTCTTGAGTTTGCTAGCCCTTATAATAGTCATTCATATTGGTCCTAGGCAGGTCCACGAGATATGGCAGGAGTTGTGTGGGGTTGCAGCAGCGTACGTTGAGCAGTCAGTAACCATGGTGAGCTGGGTGGTTGCAAAACAAGAACTTTGAATGCTGGTTGATGAGCCTCACAACTGAATGGGAATTTATATGTCGCGACTCGTATGTATAGACCCATCAAATGAGACAACTTGGTGCCAGGTGGCTAAAGCCTTCTTTTAGAATGGATCAAATACTATGAGAGTCCTGTCTTAATTGCTCACCAATATCTATGTTATCTCTATTAAAGTCGAGGAGGAAGTGAGATAGTGAATGAGGCGCTAATTCCGAGATAGGAAAAGCGTCGTCTCCTGACAAAAAGTAGCCCATCACTTGCAGTTTGCTTTGCCAGTGGAGACAGTTCGAGACCATCTGTTTCTCGTCGCATTCGAAACACGACTCACTCACTTCTATCAATCGTTTCCATCCTCACGCATCGCCATATTTACGATGTCGTGGCGTAGTCAGGGAATTACAGGCTCCAACAACATCCCACTGGGGAATCGCCGTCGGTTTGGAGGTGACAGCAATGGGGACTCGCAGGATGCCAGCTCATACGACTCTGGTCGCGCAGTCGAGCCGAGCAAGCGAGGTCGCAGTCCTATCAGAGGTACGTTATTTACTGATCCCCAAATGATGGATTCAAGATACTAATTCATTTAGCTGATCCTACCGACGACGGTGTAAAGCGTCGTAAGAAGCGCAACCGTTGGGGTGATGCCACCGACAACAAGGCCGCTGGACTGATGGGCCTTCCAACCATGATCCAGGCAACCATGACCTCTGAACAGCTTGAAGCGTATACCTTACATTTGCGAATCGAAGAGATCAGTCAGAAGTTACGAATCAACGACGTGGTGCCTGCAGATGGCGACAGGTATGTGACACTTTTCGCAATCTGAAACGCTTCACTAATTCTAGTAGATCACCGTCACCCCCACCGCAGTACGACAACTTTGGTCGCCGTGTCAATACTCGAGAGTACCGTTACCGCAAGCGACTTGAAGACGAGCGTCACAAGCTTGTCGAAAAAGCGATGAAGATCATCCCTAACTACCACCCACCATCTGACTATAGACGGCCCACTAAGACACAAGAGAAAGTCTATGTGCCCGTTAACGACTATCCAGAAATTAACTTCAGTATGATTGCTAACCTCCTAACCTATCTCCAAGCACTCTCTATTGTAAACAGTGCTAGAGTCTACCTAATGATGCTTGCCTTGCAAGGGGTAGATCTCGCTGCCTGTGCTAACACTCCTTCCTTTTCTTCCGCGCCCGTTTCGTCTTGAGGACTCACATACTAACACCTAGCTCTTCTTCTAACAAGTCGGTCTATTGATTGGACCTCGTGGTAACACTCTCAAGAAAATGGAGACAGAATCCGGCGCCAAAATTGCTATTCGAGGAAAAGGCTCGGTCAAAGAAGGAAAAGGTCGATCAGATGCTGCTCATACTAGCAATCAGGAGGAGGACCTACACTGTTTGATCATGGCAGATACAGAAGAGAAGGTCAACAAAGCCAAACAACTTGTACACAATGTTATCGAAACGGCCGCATCCATCCCCGAGGGACAGAATGAACTCAAGCGCAATCAACTCCGAGAACTCGCTGCTCTCAACGGTACCCTGCGAGACGATGAAAATCAGGCTTGCCAGAACTGTAAGCCACCAAGCTATGAAGTGAGAACCAAGCTAACATTGATCAGGCGGCCAAATTGGTCACAGAAAATATGATTGTCCAGAACAGCGCAACTTCACGGCCAACATTATCTGCCGTGTCTGCGGGAATGCTGGTCATATGGCACGCGATTGTCCCGACCGCCAACGTGGCACAGACTCTCGCAATGCGCCACCTGGCTTTCCTAGTGGTCCTCAACGCCGTATCGCTGGTGGCGATGCAGTCGACCGAGAGATGGAGAACCTTATGCAAGAACTTTCAGGCAACCCCTCCAACGGTGCGGGTCCAGCTGGTTACCTCGAGAGTGCTCAAGGTGGCTACGATCCAAGCTATGGAAGTGGTGCCCCGAAGAATCCTTGGGATCGACCAGCGCCTGGTGCAGGAGCAAGTGCAGCCCCTTGGGCTCGAGACCGACAGGAACGTGGTGGTTACGATCAAGGTGGTGCAGCACCTGCTCCATGGGCACAACAGCCGAGCAACGACGGATATGCTGCCTATGCTCCACCAGGTGGAGGTGCTGCGCCATGGCAGCAAGCTCCTCCACCGCCTCCACAGGACTACGGTTATGGTGGCTACCAGCAAGGTTATGATCAAAATGGCTACGGGGCTCCTCCTCCGCCACCTGCTGGTTTGAGCTCGTTCTTGCAGCAGTACTCACAGGCTGCGCCTCCACCACCACCGACCGACGGCAACGCTCCACCGCCACCACCTTCAGGAGATGTGCCACCACCTCCACCGCCAGCTTGAGACCACCGGATGTGTAGTGGACGCCGGGTTCAGATTGAAGAGAATAAAGAAGTCTCACTTGACTAAATGCAGATCCGGGCAGAAAACACAACACCTCGATAAAGAGAAACATCACTAATCGTTCTGGAGTGTACTGATGGCGAAGGACTCCGACGTATTATTGACATAACTAACACACAGGCCGCGCTTGGTGTTAGCATCTCCTTTGTACTTATTACTTGACTAACAGGTTGCTATCTCAGACCTAAAATGCTGTTACCTGAAGACATCTGCCTCGTATATTAGAGGAAGTGTCTGCTCGCTCAGTATACTATTGATATTCTGCTTTAGTTTGTTCATTGTATAGTATCGTTAGCTTCACAAGTTGCGATCTCGTCAGGCTTGGATTTGGAACGATCATAAGCGTGTTAGGCTTGACATTTACCACTATTTTGACATTTTGCTATCTAGATGTGAGAGATCTTTCTATTCAGCATTCCATAAGAAAGAAATGCTAGCAAACACGTCTACAATACTGTGGAGCTCAATAAGGTGCAAACGAGGCACATGTGACTTTCATTGGCCACAATTCGAAGATATTCCATGGTCCGCTCCCGAGCCTCGGGAAGCCTTGGCATAAATAGTCCATTTCGTCTTCATCCTTGCCTGCGTCTGTCTGTCATCATCCAAAACAATCACATTCACCGCAAAGCAAGGCAACACACGAAATCGCAATCTCTACACAACCACATTATACATCTCAAAACCATTCTACACAAACAACAAACGAAAATGCCACGATCAAGAGGCGGCGCCGCACCAGCCCGAGCTCCAGCTCGCCCTCAAGCAGCTCCAGCTCGCTCCGCAGGCCCAGGACCAATGCAACAGCAACAACAACGACCAATGTCCTCTGCACCAGCCCAGCACGCACCACCGGCTCAAGCCCAATCCCAGGGATCAGGTCTCTTCGGCCAGATGGCTAGTACAGCTGCGTAAGTCTACACAATTCCCGTCCTCGATGCATCCATCCATCCATCTATCCATCTGGTGGCAAACCCCTTCTGCGCTCACTATCACCACCTCAAATCCCCCTCGAAACTCCCACTGCAAATCTCAACGAGTACTAACATCTTTCTTTCACAGCGGTGTAGCAGTCGGCTCCTCAATAGGCCACGCAATAGGCGGCTTCTTCGGCGGCGGCTCCTCCTCCGCCCCTCCAGCCGAACAACAGCAATACCAACAACCAATAGACAACTACGCCCAGCCCGGCAGTAACGCAATGTACAACGCGAACAGCGCCGCACAAGCTGAGACCAGCGGTCCTTGCGCAAATGATATCAAGAGTTTCCAGACTTGTATGAATCAGAATGGGAGTGATTTGAATATTTGTGGGTGGTATCTTGAGCAGCTTAAGGCTTGTCAGGCTGCGGCGAGGCCGTACTAGAAGAGCATTGGGAGAATGAATGATAGAGGTGGGGGAGGTGATGGGGGGAATATGTGGTTGTGAGGGTTGGAGGAGGGATGGATGGAGATGCTCTGAGATTTGGATGAGCGGAGGGTGTGAACGGGCTGGATGATGAGGATTAGTTGGTGATCAGAAGGTCCTTCGCACTTTACCCACACCATCATCGGGTAATGAACCTCATGTCGAATAGTATTGACGACCGCGTAAGACTCTTGCTGGTTCAATAGCTCTATACCCTTTCTTCGCAACTCAGCATACAATACAACAGAGATCTTGCATAGCGAGAGGACGGAGTCTGCATGTGACTACCATGTACATATATTTCAATAAAAAGACATCTCCCACTCGATCCACTTCTCCTGGCCTATCAAGCCAAATCTAAACATTACAACAAAACCTCTCCGCCATACCAATCGTATGACTTGAGCCACCTGCTGCTGCCAACACCCACGATCAGCGCAACTCATATCCATCAACCAAGTCAGCACGCAACTCTTCCACCTCACCACCAATGGCATCAATCTTCTCCAGCTCCCTATCATACACACCAGCACCACACCTCCTACCAATCCATCTAGTATCTCCAGCACTTCCACTTCCGCTCCCACTCTCATTCCCCTTTCCAAGACCGTCAGCCTCAGCGACCCATCTACCCTCACAACCTGCCAACTCCACATCTCCTTTGCCACCCATAACCACCCACTGACTCCCAGTCAAATTGCCCCCACTAACGGTTGTGTCCAGCCGTCTTCTCCTCCCATTTTCAGCACCAATCCCAGGACCAACATTCACGTTTCCACTCCCACCTATCCTCCGATCTCCACACCCACATTGTGTACATCGAGGGCCCTCACCATCCATAGTAGCAGTCCTAGAACTTCGACCCGTATGTGCTGGCTCGCGACCAGCATCGAATTCGGCTCGCAGGGTGCCGCCATTGAATAGCGAGAGGATCGGCAGCAGCGCGAGGACGACTGGCATGATGAGTCCTTCCGTGTGTGCGGGCCATGATGATATGAACTGGAAGATGCAGAGTAGAACTGGATTAGTATTTGTTAGATATGTCTTGGTAGGTAGTTGACGAGCGAGTCGGTGGTCGACTGCAATGGAATTGGGAGTGTGGCGACAAGGTCGATGAGGATTGGTGTTCGACCGCAACGGCACGAAACGACATAGAATGGGCGAAGGGAAAGGAGGGTGGAAAACAACTTACGCGGTATGAATAAACTCTCCACCCCGACGATGGCAATGACTTTCAGCGCCTGCTCGTAGACGCTTTTGGCTCTCTTAGTCCTAGCCAAGAATGGCCATGGTTTGTTTTGTTGCTCGATTTGCTGCGCGAACAATGCCACTCGTCTTTGCCATACTATAACAAACGCGCTTACCATGAATGTTGCACTCCATAATCCGAGATTGATCCCGAGCAAGTATCTCCCTCCGTATGTTAGTGTATCATACCACTCTAATTGCTCAATCTGAGGAATGGAGTCGCCCTGCTTCACGAATGCGATGAAGCGGATTTGATCAATGGAGTAGACGACAAGCCAGCAGTACGAGAACAGGCTGATGAAAGTGAGGATGGTGATCACAGTGTAGAAGATTTGAATATCATATTTGATACGCATCCACGCCAGCATACCGTGGCTCAGCGTGTAGAATGCGATCTGAACGCACGCGAGCACAATACACCCGCTTAGATTGTAGATAGTGAGCAAAATGCGGAATGAGGTGGACCAGATGGGGCTGCTCCAATCCCCTGTTATAGCTAGATATGATGAGGCGAGGTAACCGGAGGTGAGGAGCCGAAGGTTAATGCTGCTGCGAAGAATCCCGAAGATGTTGCCGACGAAAAGGATGTTGTGGAGGAAGCCACGCTTATTGGATGGAGTGAGGACAATGATGTTAGCAAGGGTGAGGATGCTAAATGATAGGCCAATAGCGCAGACAGCTATATTTGCGGCTCGAGATTGATAGAAGTATGTGTCGATGAAGTGCCAGGTGACCTGTACGTTAGAGTAGGTATAGTTGTAGACTGGAACTGTGAAGGGACAATCGTAGAGAGAGCCGCCAAAGCCATCGGTGGGAAAGATAGAAGGAGGACAGGATAAGTCACTGCAAGGGTCGCAGCCGAGGGTGGAGTTGTCTGTTGACATCTTGGTGTTGGTCGGCTAGAGTCACGAAAATTCGTATGTTATGTGTGAAGAAGTGGTTGAGAAGATAGCTTTGGGTCAATGGTTGAGCAAGCAAAAAGCAACGCATGCTACTTATCATTGAAGAGGCAGGAACCTTGCAACACAAGAACTGTCCACCTTGTGGTGTACTCATATCCACATCCACTCGTTGTCAAGGTTTTACCCAGGCAATACTGGTCAGAGCCACGATATCAGCTGACATTGCCTCAAATGGCAGCGCGCAGTTTTTACCTTTGCAATTTGCTTTTATATTGAACGTGAAGGCTGAAGCCCCTATAAGTACAATATCAAGCTTAATATTGTTCGCAAGAAAGACAGAGCAAGGAGAGACATGTCTCGGAAACCCACGTTTGGCAAGCATAGATGGGATTAGTGATTGGTTTCATGTCATCGACGGTGTAGTCCCCAGCTGTGGCTCGAGACTCAATCACCAAGGTATTCGTAGTAGTCCTCCAATGCTCAAGTGTTGGTGTATGGAATGGTAACGAGACCACAAAAGCTGATTGCAAGCTTATGATTCTTGTTTGATTGGTATTTCAAGTTTGAATTCGTCGGTGTTCACATCAAGACGTCCTCTTAGAGCGGCCATCGTTAGAACACCTTTTTCGTACAGTCCGTAACCAAGACGACCCACGCTCACTGCGTCGCAGTCGTCATCATGGCCAA
Source organism: Neophaeococcomyces aloes (assembly GCA_022813445.1). Taxonomy (NCBI): domain Eukaryota; kingdom Fungi; phylum Ascomycota; class Eurotiomycetes; order Chaetothyriales; genus Neophaeococcomyces; species Neophaeococcomyces aloes. Next base: position 321,994 of record JAKLMK010000002.1, on the reverse strand, counting down.
GAACAAGAATACGTGATGATCTCCTCTCTGCGGCGTGTGAAGCTGGTAGTCTCATATGAATACGGTTTGCACCAAGGGCACTTGCAATTTGCTGAAAGTCTTGCTTGAGATCTCCTAGCTTCTGCTGCAGTTGTGGTGTCATATAGATGTTCCAGCGTTCGCATATTTTCGACAGACCACTGTCTGCCTCCTGACCCCTGCGCACAGCATCTTCCAGGCTGAATTTCCATTCTTGCTCACGAACCATGTCATTGGGGATGTATGCGCCAGGATTCGAGAAAGCTTTTCTGCGATGACATTCAACGATCCATTCTTCCGTGACGACAGCCTTACCGAGTGCGATAGCCAGAATAAATTTAGAAGTCTTCCTAAGTGGCAGGGTGGTACAAAAAACATCAGCATCAATAATGTTTTGTACTATCTTACCACCAAGTCGTAAGAATGTCTCTATCGTCTTCTTCTTCGTTTGAATCGTGCATCCGGCGCTAAATACTATGGCCGGCTGTGTAGGCAGTGGTATGATTAGGGGCGCTGGTTCCAGTGAGCGCCGACGCTTAGCAGATCTACCGTTTGTGCTTTTTGTTGAAACTCGTTTGCTGCGCGGCTGTTTACCCGGCGTGTCCAGGGTAGTGGTTTCATTTGATGGTGTTAACGGAACTCTGACATGTGATTCTGGTACGTCAACGGTAATTGTTTCTGCTGCATCCTCAGTTTTCAACGACCGTGTTGTAGTGCTATGCTTCTTTATCTGTAGAGGGGCGGTTGCTCCAGAACGTGGGACTTGTCCATGCACAGTCGAGGGACGCCGGGATACGGGCGGTCCAGGGATGGAAAGTCGATCAACGACACCTTCATCCCATGAGTCCATCGCCTGGTCCCGACCATCGGGGTTTTCACTCTCGCTTGCTATCGATACAGACTGAAGGACCTGCGATGCTTCTCGAGACTTGGATTGAAGGACTTGGATTTTTTCTGTAAACAAGTGTTCCTGCACCTGTGTCTTTGGCTGGGAGGTTTTGGCAGCGCCAGCATGACCGACCAGGATTTCTTGGGACTCATCACCCAGCTTGCGAGTGAATACGGTCTGCTTCTGCTGGGGTAGTAGAATTTGCGATTCTTCACCAGACTTTCGAGCAAAAGCCTTGGAGTTCAGAGCGGAGATATCATGGTGCGACGGCTTCTTTCTACCACCCTCTATACCTTCAGCGGTGGTTGTCTTCCGGTAGACCAATTCGGATGCAGTGGCTGGGAATGAACCAAGCTCGTTGTACTCCTCGTGGTTGACGACAGGAGTGCTGATATTCAATGGAGGAACCAAATCGGCTCGAGCTGGGCTTGTGAATCGAAGAGTGTTTGAGACGGTTCCTATTTCACCGATCGGTGTCGACCTTCGTTGACTACTAGATAATTGAACTGAATCAGAAGCTGTAGCACTCCCTGTGTCGTCCTTGCTTTCCTCTTCTGGACGAAGTGGCTCTATCATAGATCTTGCTTCTTCCGCTTTTTCATTTACAAGGTTCATAGGCATTGCTTCCACATTATTGTCATCCTCCCCAACGAAGCCGGAGTCCTCGGTCCACGTGTTTTGTGTTTTTGGCAATTCGACGGGTATGAATGGACCATTGGGCTTAGCAGGTGCTGGTGTCGATATTCTGGAGGGTACCGGTGGCGGTTTCATAGAGTTTGATATTGCATGGTCTTCATCAAATTCAATTTTCCAACGACTAGCTGGAGAAACGAATTGAGAGCCATCTACAAGCATGAATGACGTTTGCTGGCTGAAGTCTGACACCGGTACATCAACTGGATCTCCATTTGGTGTCAATGTAGACACTGGTCCTAGTGCTCCGTCCCAGACACTGAGAAGTAGATATTTTGGGAAGGCTTCTATGAATATCGATTAGCCTTATACCACGTTTAAGTCTGCAACACTTACGGATTCTCACAGCAGAGTGAGTCTTCGTGTTACGGAAAGTAGCGAGATCAATGTCATCTGTGCATCGATCTGGAAGAAAGCATGACCCACAAGGTTCAGCCTGTGGGAGTTGAATGTGCAGTATATCACCAGCAGCGCCCTGGAATGCAAGAAAGACTGGAACCATATTGGACCTCACAGCATGGACACTGTTGTTGATGGGTCGCAATGTAAAAGAGACGTGAACAGGGAGGATCGAGCAAATGTTCAGTCAGGTTAGGTGCATACATTGAGCTGCCAATCAGGCAGGAACGCGATGGGAAAGGCTTGGAGTGCTCTTGCTCTGGTCACTGTGCTCGCACGCGTTTCATCCCATCGTGACCTACACATCCTGAAGAACTCACAGTCATCCTGTACAGCAATAGTAATTTCAGTTCACGACGTGGCTAGACACCATCAATGCAATCACCCTTTAGCAATGTATTTCGGCGGACGGATGCAATCGTTTAAAAGACAATTCAAGTTAAGCGGCATACTGGCGGTGCATCAGTGTTTTCAAGTCAATGGTTCTTCATGGGAAAAGAACGAACGAAATGAGACATGTATGACAAGGAGACAACATTCGCAATCGTGGTCATAGTACCACCAATGGGAACGATTGCCGAGAACCTTGCAAGCGGAGTGCTTTGGGGAAATTGCTACCAGGCAATCCAGGTACCTACAAGTACCCAACGTGCGGGAACTCAAGGTGGCACAATGCTTGGTATGCTTATCAACATTATACCTTGGACAAACTATATAAAATTAGTATTGCAATGATCGCAAAGACGTCAGATGTACGAAATTCCTAGTTTCATGGACTGAAAATGCGTGCTTGTGAAGCTGTTTGCAGTTGAAAGTGCGAATGATGGTGGATAAGCATTGTGCCGTCTTGAGTTTCCACCTGTTGCTACAAGTACCACCCTGAGAACTTCACCAAGCTTTACAGTATCAGTATCCCTGGTCTGCCAACAGAGGCCAATGTTTCGCCATATAAACTCAAGATATCGGCATCCTTTCTACAACATCATGATATGCAAGCAGCTGCTTTTTACCACTGCAAGGTCCTCTCGGTTCGGGTCAATGCTCAACCTTCACGTTCCCCACAGGCCCCGAAACAGAGTTCCGTCAACCTATCCTTCCCTGACCTTTCCCTGCTCACACTCCTTGTCTACTAGCATTGTGTAAGACAACAAAGCGGTTTCAGAAGATCACTTGAATATCCACTTTGGACAGTCCGAATAGGGGATTTTACGCGGTGATACCTTAACACTGAGTACATCTGCTAGTCTCGACCACGAGGCCTGCCATGGTCTGTTCAAAGCGCTACCTAGCTATGCTCCATTTGCGGACGTTACTATCCTGACCCTGGCCTTCTCGATCAACAAACATCGCAACGATCTAGAACGTTGGCCTCTTCCATTCCGAACATCGTCTTTGTCAGTCATCTTGCCTCATCCTGTTCATTTCCACGAATACCATGCGACATGACACGTGGAGACCTCATGCGAGCCTCGTCAAGCTTACCCTGCATTCTTCATCATGACAACCACCTCGACCATGAACAGCATATTTGATAGATGAATTCCCACCGTGATCGGCCCTCGTTTCCTCTTCGAGCCTAACATCTTGTACGCTGGTCGCCATCCTCAAGGTCAGTGGCCTTGGCCGTTCTTTTGTTACTGAGTACGATCACTTCGTACGCTGCCATTCCTTTATCGTGCATCGGATTGCACCAATATTTCCCACTATTCTAGCTATGTCTTTGGTAAACATCGTCGGTCTACTCGCCTTGATTGCTGCACCGGCTGCAGCTTTCTGGCGATTGCCATGTCAGTCTCCTCTTGTCGTTGAACGCGCTGACCCCATTGTCTCGCCTGGAAACATTTCTGGACATGTACACCAGATCTTGGGCGGGAATGGCTTCAACTTCACCATGGATTATGCCGATACGCAAGCATCAACCTGTACGTCATGCACGGTGCACGGTGATTTCTCGAATTACTGGACTCCGGTCCTGTACTACCAGTATGAGAATGGCACTTTCCAAAAGGTTAACCAGGTTGGAGGTGCTACGGTCTATTACCTGCAAAGAGGTGGTCCGAATAACGACAATTTGACCGCTTTTCCTGAGGGTCTACGAATGATATCTGGCAACCCTTTCAAACGGTCCGCAGGTAGTGACTTTGCCTCTCAGGCCATCAGCTACAACTGCTTGGACTACACCAAGAGTCCTGGCAACCCGGAAACGGGTGGCTTCCCACAATTCAATTGCCCCGATGGTCTACGATCTCAGGTTTTTTTCCCTGCCTGTTGGGACGGTATAAACCTCGATAGTCCTGACCACAAGTCTCACATGGCATTCCCCATTGAGAACTACAATGGTGGCTCGTGCCCAAGCACGCATCCTGTACACCTGATTTCCATCTTTTACGAGATTATGTGGGACACGAACCAATTCGCCCATATGTGGTACGGAAGCAGTCAGCCGTTTGTCTGGTCAATGGGTGACCCAACCGGATATGGTTTCCATGGCGACTTTTTCATGGGCTGGAATAGAACCCTGCTACAAAATGCGATTGATCAATGTACTAATGACAGTGGTCGAGTCGAAGATTGTCCGGTCTTCCAACTGTACCCTGATTCTACTGTTACAGGCTGCAGGCAATCCAGCAGAATTGATGAGAAAATTCAAGGTCCCCTCAACCAGCTTCCAGGCTGCAACCCGGTGCAGCAGGGTCCCAGCGATGCGCAGGTGATGACAAACTGCACATCAAATCTGACGATAGACACTGGCACCCCCTTCTTTACTGACTTAACAAGCTCAGGCTGGAGCTACCGAGGATGCGGTGCAGACAGCGTTTATAACCGAGTACTGACTGGTGCGAGCACTTCTCAGGATGGCATGACCAACGAGTATTGCATTCAATTCTGCGCCAGCAAAGGTTTTAGCATCGCAGGAACGGAGTGGTCCAGGGAATGCTACTGCGGCAACTCAATCGCAGATGCTGCACAACCTGTGCCTGGCACCGTAGGTAACTGCGACATGAATTGTGCAGGCGATGCCACCGGATTCTGTGGTGGATCCCAGCTGCTCTCACTGTACCAAATGTGCACAGAGGGGGCCTGCACTAACGTGGCTGGTGGTTTTGGTGGCTCGGTCACCAACCTAACCAGCAGTACAGTTATTCCTTCTACGTCCTCGTCTAGGACGGTCGCAGTCTCCGCATCCACGATCTCATCAAGCAGCATACAACAAACTGAGGTTGTCTGGCAATCATGGGTCGGCACTGGGACAACAACCCACTCTACCACCGCCCAACCCACTACTTCAATATCATCACCATCATCATCACCCTGTACCACATCAGGCTCAAGTTCAAGCTTGAGTTCCACGCTCACTAGTTCTACCACTAGTATCCCCACCAGCAGTGCCAAACCCACAACTACCACAACCACCCCAAGTACCCCAAGTACCCCAAGTACCACGACCATAACCACTCCAACCACTACATCAACTACAACCACGCCCACAATTATAAGTACGAGCGCAGATCCGATTATAATCACGACTACAACCACAACCACCCGAGGTACCCGAAGTACCACGACCACGACCACGACCACGACTACGACCACTCCAACCACTACATCAACTACAACCACGCCCACAATTACAAGTACGAGCGCAGACCCGATTATAATCACAACCACGACCACTCCAACCACGACCATTCCAACCACGACCATTCCAACCACGACCATCCCAACCACGACCATTCCAACCACGACCATTCCAACCACGACCATCCCAACTACGACCACTACAACCACCACATCAACCCCGCCCACAACTATAAGTACGAGCGCAGACCCGATTATAATCACAACCACAACCACAACCACAGCCACGGTTAATCCTACAACCACTAGTACAACTACAACTACAACCACAACCACGAGCACGACTACCCCACCCACCACATCAACTACAGCTACGGTTAGTCCTACAACCACTAGTGTAACTACGACTACGACCACGACCACTTCAACCACCATATTAACTACAAGTACGACCACGAACACTCCTACGACTATAAGTACGAGCGTCGACCCGATTACTATCACGACTACAACGACGGTTAATCCTACGACCACTAGTGCAACCACGACCACGCCAACCACTACATCAATTACAACCACGGTTAATCCTATAACCACCAGTATATCCACGACCACGACCACGACCACGACTACCGAAACAACTACATCAACTATAAGTACAACTACGAACACCCCTACAACTGCAAGTACGAGCGTCGACCCGATTACTATCACGACCACAACCACAACCACAACTACAACCACGGTTAATCCTATAACCA